>JACVVK020000467.1:17500-70000 GCA_018292915.2 Batillaria attramentaria | reverse complement strand
TCTTGGCTGAGTTTTGGATTCACCGCCGGTCCTTCCCCGCTCGCGTTTACGCCGCTCTCTGTTTTATTTGTGATGGGTCGTTTTAGGAAAATCCATAAGACACACAGGAGCCTATTTTCGCTATCAAATGATCCTTTTGTATCTGTTTTGATTTTTTGTTTCTTGCCTGGCTGTAGCGCGATGTCTCTAATGTAAACTTGAAATGGCATCCGCTGACAAATATCAGTCGGACATTATTTCGTTTTTACGGGACAAGATAAGGATGTGATCTGGAGATAAGGGAGACAACTGAGACGGCTCCATCTATGTTTGTACGTTTCACTGGCCGCATCAAAGACAGTCGCCGGCCTCGAGTAGTGTGCCCGCTGGCACAGTGGGGCGGTATTTCGTGTATGTACACACAGTGTGTCCAGTAGGTTTTGGGCAAACAACCTGTGTCCGTGATGTTAATATT
Source organism: Batillaria attramentaria (assembly GCA_018292915.2). NCBI lineage: Eukaryota > Metazoa > Mollusca > Gastropoda > Batillariidae > Batillaria > Batillaria attramentaria. The sequence goes on along the minus strand of JACVVK020000467.1, from coordinate 69,546 downwards.
GTCGTCTGTTTGTTTCTCTGTCCGCCCCTCTTCCCGATATCAAAGGAAGACAACTCTAACGCGATCGAAGAAGGATGTGTGCTAAGGTTACAATGCGACAACTGTATTCATTGTGGAAAAAAGAAGAAGAAAAGATTCATGATTCCACGCTAAAATACGAGCCCCCACCCCCTTATTCCCCTTCCACATTGTGTTCGGCGTCTTCACCACGACAAGGGGATCAAGTTTGGTCTGACAAGGAGATTTAGTCTAGTGGTTAACTTTTTCGCTACGCGCGCCTCGAGCCTCGGCTGTTCCCAGCGTACTCGCGCTCAGTCTCACCGCACATCCGTTGCGTACGTAGCATTTTTAGCAGTTTTCGGATTTTTTGTTCACCGCTTTGGCAGTGTTTTATGCCCTAGTGTTTGGTATGGATGGAAAGTTCAACATGAGCACTTTCAGAGAAAATTATTCGCCTGTGTGCTGATTTCACAAGAGAGACACCAGAACATGCTAAACAACACGTGAAAAGTAAACACAAACAGACACTGTTTTCATGCAGCTGTGTTATTACAGAACAGAAGCGATCGTCTTTCCAACAATGTAAACTGTGTCCTTACCTTGGCAATGGTTTGCAAAAATTCAGAACTGTATACCAGGTAACATTTTGTAGTTAGATGAAGAAAATCCTCGAAAAAAAACACCAAACTTTTCACGAGTTCACTCGGCACTGTTTAGATCTAGCAGCGCTGGCCCATGTTTCAAAGTCGAATAGTGCGACTTGATTTGGTGCTATATCCAGCACGTCATTCCTTATTATCAGCATCATCCGCTCCTTCATCTTCACTTTCTACAGGTAAATCCCCCTCTTCGTCCGATCCCTCAGCTAGAACCTCTTAAATTGTACTGAAACGCGCGCACATGGTTTTTTTTTCTTGGTGCCGCCATTTTGTTTTCCTGCAAACTCGGTCGCATTCCATTCTGCAAGTGGGTCAAGGAAAAGTTCCAGAAAAAATAACAGACCTTTTCTATAAAGGCCAGTAACAGCAAATTTACTCGTCGATAACCACTGAAAAATTATAGCAAGAGTTGCCTCTCTTAGACCGCAGAGGTGTGGAAGGGGAATTTTTACAGTACGTGTCACAGCGCGCGATGTGCCCCGTACAACGCAGACTAGCGAGTGGCACAGCTCGGGATGTGCCGCGGACAGAGGGGAAGACAGCATGTCACATGGCCGCATGTGACGCGGTGCGAAAAAGTTAAGGTATCCGACTTCGTATCTTGAGCCGCCCGGCTCGAATCCTTGGAGGGCAGGAATTTGGATGGAGTTTTCCTGTCTATTTTTAAATCGAGTCAAAATCACGTGCAGACTTGTTTACGGTGCCTGTCTTGCACCTGGAGTTACTTAATATTTTCCCCTCCAGATCAGTTCCGGGTTCCCCTGAGTACAGCCGGCAATGTGATCGCGATGTGAGAACTCTAAACAGGTTTTATGGCGAACATAGACATTGTTCATTTATATGTTAAGAAGTTTGCTCTCTGTCTCTATCTCTGTCTCTGTCTCTATCTCTGTCTGTCTCCCTGTCTGTCTCTGTCTCTCTCTGTGCCTGTATGTCTCTCTTCCCGTCTGTCTCTGTACCGTTTCTCTCTCTCGTAAAAAAGATGCTTGCAGGTGGGTGCCGAGAGCCTGATCTGTGTTCGTAACATCGCCGAAATGGAATACTGTCGCTTTCAAAGGTCAAGAGCTGTTTGCCAGGTAGAATGGGGTTTCATTATCCATTATGACCGTTTTCGTGACTTTGTGGATTCTAATGTTAGACTGAGAAATACGACATTCTTTGACCCTACGGTCCATTCCTGAACAGACTGGGACCACAGACGTAAAGAGATAGACGCACCGCCGCACGCTGCCACCGCTGCTTGCGAGTGTCGCTATCGCGGCCATCGTACTAATACCAGAACTCAGAGGCTCTGTGTATAGGACGCCTCGTTCGAAATACAAAGTTCTTTAGAAAGACGTCATCAGAAATGTGACGTAAGATAAAGCGGACCAATGCTATGCGCGCTATGTAAACAGCTGGTAGCGTCTGGCCAAGGCTATGCGCGCTAAGTAAACAGCTGGCACTTCCAGGTACTAGCAACATGGCGCGCGGCGGCGTCACTTTTCCGGCACCGCGGTGCGTCTATCTCTATACGTCTGTGACTGGGACAAGACAAAGCTTCTAAAAATAGCCACCAATCAGTGCCGTCCAGCTAGTCTTCTGGGTCCGTATGTAAAAATCGAGGTTAATTTAACCCACGGCTACGGGCCTAACCCAGACTAGGCCAAAAGAAACCCAAAAGCAAAAATAATAATAAAAAAGGAAGCGAAGAAAGGAAGAAAGAGTCCTTCTATAACAGCTTAGGCACCTTGCTGGAATGGACCCGCTTCTGGATTGAAAACAAAAAAAAAAAACAAACACAAAAAAACAGAAGATTTGACCCTAGAGCTAGTTTAGTTCGAGGTAAGACTCTAACCCGGGGCTAAAAGCCCTAACCTCGACTATTACATACGGGCCCAGCCCGCAAGCAAATAACGTCGTCTGCTCAGAACGCGATATACTCCTACAACAACTAATACGTCGGCTAAAGTCACCTCAATGGTTTCAGATGCTATAATTGTTGTGATCCAGCTGACTGTTTCTGATGCGCAGTGGTGGGTGGGTGGGCGTTTGGGAGTTTAACGTCCTTTTTCCACCACATACGGATGATATTGGGGAAGGTCGGTAGTCTAGTGGTTAAGAGACTTGTCACCAACGCGAGAGGTCGGGGGTTCGAGTCCCACTTGGGGCAAAGAATTTTTCCTTCTCGTACGTGGCACCGTTCACTCGGGCCGATCGTCGGGGGTTCTCTCCGGGCACTCCGGCTTCCTCCCCCTCTGCTTTGGAAATGTTCAGCCCACCAAATTTGAAAAATAAATGTAATTCTAAATTCCGAAATTTAAATAGCCGAGCTGACCCTTCGCACCACGTGATTGTAATGTGTTTATGTCCAGTGTGTAAGAGAATGCGTGTGATTCACGTGAGCGTGCGTGTTGGGTTCAGTTCGCGGCGCTTTGAGCCGATTCACGAAATTGGGTAAAGCGCCTATACAATACTCATTATTATTATTATTATATCAAAGACGGGGTGACGATGAAAAAGCCAGCACAAATATTTGGCCCCAGCCGGGATACGAACTCACGACCCGAGCGCAGAGTCAACGCCACTGGATGAAAAGTCTTCCACGCGACGTTGTACGCCTGTCGATCACTCGCACTGAGACTTTGAACAAGAAGGAAGGAAGGAAGGTTCTAGAAGAAATGTCAAGTGACGAGCGTCGTGAACAACAACCAACAAACAAAGCAAACCCCGAGACGCTGAAGATGAGCTGGGATCGATTCATTAAGCCGTGCATGTTGTAACAGACACGGTTTTACCGATATCTCAAACTGACGTCGTCTTTGCTTTACATTAAAAGCATCCATCCTTTTGGGCTCTGCCTGTCTGCTTTCTGCGTTCTGCTTCTTTCAGTTGCCCGAATGAGCTTTTGAACGCATTGATTCAAAATCTGTCTACAGAAAAATAAAGGACAGATATGAAATGATAGAGGATGGAGGAGGGGGAGGGGGAGGAAGGGGCCTGAGGGGCGGGTGGTGGTGGTGTGCACACAATCGGCGAATACGACCGAGCGGTTCAACTTCAGTGTGTGTGTGTGTGTGTGTGTGTGTGTGTGTGTGTGTGTGTGTGTGTGTGTGTGTGTGTGTGTGTGTGATGGTCATGATGAAGGGGGATCTGGAAAATAAGGAGTTTAATAAACCTACATCAATCACGATTGACAAGCCTCATAGAGACTCTCTCTCTCTCTTTCTCCAACGCGCATTGCGCAATTTCCAACGCAAAAGTAGAACAACTTTTATTTTTCCGAAAGGTTTCTAGCCACTAAAAAACTGTATCGATAACTGTTCCAACTGTACTAGGCATTAGGCATGTTTAGGGAATAGGCATGTTCAGCAGGATTTCGTAAGGAGTGGGGTGGGTGGGTGTTTGGGAGTTTCACGTCCTTTTCCACCACAAAAGGGTGATATCAAAGACGGGGCAACAAGAAAAAGGCCAGCATAAATATTTGGCCCCAGCCGGAATTCGAACTCACGACCCGAGTATTGAAAATCGGCCGCTCTACCATTCGGCTCCTCGGTTTAGTGAGGAGAACTTCGCTCCGCAGCGTAACCCATTTACATGTATATTAAGCACGTTACCCCTGAATAGCTACTCGCAGCGCGTTAGCCGTTGGCGGCCTCTGTCGTGTGAGCCCAATTTACATGTAAATGTTTTACCGTGACGTTTTACGCTAAGCTGCTTAGCGAAGTCCTCCGTACGAAGTCCTGCTAAACGTGCCTATTCCCGCAGATGCACGACAGTGCGATGTAGCTAGCGTATCTAGGTCAGACCACAGCATAATGCATCTTTTTCATCATACGTCATCTAAACCTTCAATACTTTCAGTCACACAATAGCGGGAGAAAGTCTATAAATCTCTTCCAACGCTGACCCCATCATCTTCGTCGTTGCCCTGAGGGATGTTTTAGCTGGGGCGGGGTTGGGGACGGGAGGAAGGGGAGGGAGGGGGGGGGGGAGGTGACTGCCAGTGGTGAGGGTCGCGGCAGGTCAGGGAACAAAGCAGGGACAACGCTGCCCCTCATCGAATCCATTAACTCTCCGCTAACCCCTTCTCGCCGCCTGATTTACGGAGGAAAGCATGTTGTTGTTGTTGTTGTGACAGCAGGGTTAATGAAGACAGGGACATGCGATCCATCGCCTGTCGCTCTTTACAGATCTTGGCTCTATTTTTACACGCTGGCTCGTGATAAGGGTCTTGTTTACCGCGCCATTCACATCAGCGGATCGAACAAATCACCTTCATTTTTTGGTATGGCCTCCTTTACATGGACACAAGACGCTCTGCATGCGTGGCGTCAGTGGCGCGGTATTTGTACGGCCGAGACCACGGGGTGCAGTCGAAATGGCCGAAGGTGTAACCGGTGCTGCCCCGCTCCAAACAGTCCAAGTCCAAAGACGGAGTGTTTCTCAACAGTTGCACCGAGTGTTTCCATTTTGAAATGTGAGTAGCACTGAGTGTTTCCAACGGACTTCGGTCTGTCGTGATACTGAGATATGGGCCGTGTACCAGTCAGGCAACGACTTTGCCGACTAACGCGTGTGTGTGCTCAGCCTAGGAGCCTTAGTTTCTTTGGCCCAGGTTGGTTCCCTTGGGTCTCGTGAGTACAATCACGTGACTGTGACTGCGAGAACTACCGTACTTGGGCCGGCCTTACGACATGCTTCACAAAAATTTGGAGGACTGAACTGGCTCCACACTGACTCTTATGGCCGGGAACTCAAGGGAGAGCAACCAGTCCTGTGGCCGGCGTGTGTGTGTGTGTGTGTGTGTGTGTGTGTGTGTGTGTGTGTGTGTGTGTGTGTGTGTGTGTGTGTGTGTGTGCGTGTGTGTGTGCGCGCGCGCGCGTGTGTGTGTGCGCGTGAGAGAGAGAGAGAGAGAGATAGAGAGAGAGACACACACACACACACACACACACACACACACACACACACACACACACACAGAGGGGTGTTTGGGAGTTCAACGTCTTTTGCCACCACGTATGGGTGATACCAAAGACGGGGCAACGAGAACAGGCCAGCACAAATATTTGGCCCCAACCGGGATTCGAACTCACGACCCGAGCATTGGAAGTCCAACGCTCTACCATTCGGCCACCCCGGCTCCCCGAGAGAGAGAGAGAGAGAGAGAGAGAGAGAGAGACTGACTGACTGAAACTTTATTTTCCAAGGATGAGATAATAGACGCACAGGTCTCTCTTACTATCTGTCCTTGCTACACTAACAAAGCACTCGTTGGAGAAAGAGAGAGAGAGAGAGAGAGAGAGAGAGAGAGAGAGAGAGAGAGAGAGAGTGTGTGTGTCTCTATGAGGCTTGTCAATCGTGATTGATGTAGGTTTATTAAACTCCTTATTTTCCAGATCCCCCTTCATCATGACCATCACTTTGAGAGAGAGAGAGAGAGAGATATGGTGATGATGATGAAACTTTAGTCATCAACGGTAAAAGTTTTAACAGAGAAGGTTCGTCAGTTGACAAACTTGCCGTTGCTAATACTACAAAAGTAGTAAATAGAAAAGAAAAAAAGTCGAACAACAAACAGTGTAAGGAATCTACATATAAAGAAAGTGCGCATGTACAGAGAGAGAGAGAGAGAGAGAGAGAGAGAGAGAGAGATGCAGTAGGAAAAGGTTCATTATTATGAAGTGTGAGGGTTATTGGTGCCAGCTCATTGAAAAACAAATATTCTCTCCTCAGTCTCTCTCAGACTCTTTGGCAAACAGAATTTGCCTGCACTTCTAGAAGTGTCTTGTAAAACTGCACGCCCTCCAGATTTCCGCTTCTCTTATTCAAAAACTCTCATCGCAAAAAAAAAGCATTTAAGGCCATTTTGAAATTCCTGATTTCCCTGGCCTGAAGTGTCGCGAAGCTTTGTCAAATAGTCGTCCAATCAGAATCCAAGTATTCCGTTTCTGCGAGCAGTATTTTTTTTTTTGTTTTTTTGTCCAGCACTACAGCCGCCAGAATTTCTTGCCACTGTAATCACCAAGACAATTAACGGTTGCCACTTCCACGAAACAATTCTGGTCAACCAAGAAGTCTCTTCAACTGTCTCCTTTCCATCCCCCCCCCTCCCCTCCTGTCCACGCTCCCCCCCCCCCCACCCCCACCCCGCCTCCTTTAAGTTTACCACCAGCTGTTTTGCACTCTTCCGTTTTGAAGCGAGTTCCTTTTCCAGATGGAGTAATCACTGTCATTAGTTTTCAGCTGGGCCTTTAGGCCACGGAAACCTCTATCAGGTTCCCTGGCTTGCAGTAACTAGGGGAGATTACTCGGGTAAAAAAGGGGGGGGGGGGGGACAATTTGCCTGCCAGCTCAAACGGGGGAGCCGTACGGTGAGCCCGGTGATAGCCAGCAAAACTCCGCCGGCAGTCTCTCGGTTCACATTCTGCTGACGACCTGGCGAATCAAGACCTGTCGATAGGAAGATGCCGTGTTCGGGGCCATGAATATTTAAACAGTCTGTCTAGTTGTTGACTTCCGTTAGCCACCCCCACAGACCTAAAAAAAAAGAAAAAAAGATAGACCCACCGCCGCACGCTGCCACCGCTGCTTGCGAGTGTCGCTATCGCGGCCATCTTGTGAATACCAGAACTCAGATGCCCTGTGTACAGAACGCCTCGTTCGAAATACAAAGTTCTTTAGAAAGATGTCATCAGAAATGTGACGTAAGATAAAGCGGACCAATGCTATGCGCGCTATGTAAACAGCTGATAGCATCTGGCCAATGCTGTGCGCGCTATGTAAACAGCTGATAGCGTCTGGCACTTCCAGGTACTCGCAACATGGCGCGCGGCGGCCAGCTTCTCTGGCAGCTTGCCTGTTTTTGTGACCGCCTGCCATGCACCTTGCCCTACATAGCACAAACATCACGAAAATCACGCTTTTTCATGACAACAAAAAGCACTACAGACTGGCACACTTCAGTCAGTGCCAAACAGGGTACCTCATATAAACACCAAACATGACCCCCACGCTCAATTTGTGTCCCTCCACCACACAGCCTGAGTTGTGGGGTGGCCACAGACCTAAAAAAAAGATAGACCCCCTGCGGTGCTGGAAGTGTGACGACTTTTTGCACAGAAGTCGGACACAAGTGAGACAAGCGGATTTGTGCGAACTGCCTCTCTGGCCTAAACAGAATGTAGACTTGACGTGCATTACTCCAGTGAGGCCTGAGCGGAAAGGAGATATTCAATTTTTTTAAAAACCCCTATCAGGTGCGTGCTTTTGAATGGTCTGTTCATGGTAGTAATTGTTTCTGGACTGAAGCATTTTTAGGGGAATGTTTAGGCATTTTGAATCCCTGTGTCCTTCGCCGCCCTGTGTGTGTGTCAGTGTGTGTGTGTGTGTGTGTGTGTGTGTGTGTGTGTGTGTGTGTGTGTGTGTGTGTGTGGTATGGTAGACTTTTCCTCGGCGAACATATCCATCTGTTCTGATTTAGAAATGTTTAACCCTGAAAATTTGAAATAAATGCAATTCTAAATCAGTTCCGAAACTCAAATTGCTGAGCTGACCCTTCGAACCACGTGATTGTGACGTGTTCATGTCCAGTGTGTGAGAGAATGCGTGTGATTCACGTGAGCGTGCGTGTTGGGTTCCGCTCGCGGTGTCTTGAGCCAATTCAAGAAATCTAGAAAAAGTGGCCACACAATACAAAGTTATTACTATTATTATCTTCTGAACTGCCCATGGCGCCGCAGGGCTGGAGGATGAAGCAGTGAAAGCCTGCCGACGTTAAGCTTTACTTGTGTGCAAACCTTCACCCTGCTATTCACTCTGCTGCATGCGACAGTCTTTCTGTTTACCATTACACTGGCCACAGCCTACTCTTCTTCGAAAGATGGGTGTGGGATTTTTAGGGTGCACACTTGATATTTGTGCGTGCGTGTGTTCACGAGTGCGGGACAGGCACCGTAAACAAGTCTGCACGTGATTTTGGAAAGGGAAAATCCATACAAACACCTGCCCACCAGAGATTTGAACCAGCGGCTCAGGATCCGAAGTCGGATACGTTAACCACTAGACCAAACCCCCTCGTGTGTGTGTGTGTGTGTGTGTGTGTGTGTGTGTGTGTGTGTGTGTGTGTGTGTGTGTGTGTGTGTGTGTGTGTGTGTGTGTGTGTGTGCGCGCGCGCGCGCGTGTGTGTGTGTGTGTGTGTGTGTGTGTGTGTGTGTGTGTGTGTGTGTGTGTGTGTGTGAGTGTGTGTGTGTGTGTGTGTGTGTGTGTGTGTGTGAAAGAAAACATGACATGGCCCGGCCGACGAATCGTTGAAAAACTCCAATTCTCCAAAAGCTTTGCTATTCCGCCCCCCCCCCCCCTCCCATAAAAAAACCAACCCAAAAACACAAAAAACAGTGAAAAACTAGAAACACTATAAGATAATAGTGTCAGAGCTGTGAGTACACGCCATCAGTGTCCGCGTGTCTAAACCCTGCTGATGAACGACCCTGTCTAACAAGCCCAATGGATGGACCAGAATGGAAGACTGTAAAGAGAATATCCTTCAGATCCAGATCGAACTAACACTCTGGTGACATACAAATGAGCACATCAGTGTACGCATGGGAAGCAAAGACGGACTAAGATGACCTACGCAAATTTACGCAGTACAGATGCTCGCAGCGCGACAGTCAAAAAGTGGATCTTTCACGACAGTATAAATATATCCATCTACCTCTCCACGGCAACTGACAGAAACTTTCCGTTGCCGGTTAAAGGTCTGCAATCTCAGCAAAAAGCCACAAACATTGCGGGTTTTTTTTTGTTTTTTTTTTTAAACTGCGACTCCTTCGACCGTGCATACTTTAGGCAGCTCTGTCACAGTTGCAGAGTTTTCATCGCTTCGGGGACCCTTATAAAACCAGAGCACGAGTTTGCCGTGGTATTATTTAGCTTTTGGTCAGTGAGCGAGACACATCGCTACAGTGTCTAGCGGATGTTGAGTGTTGCACGATCTTTCTCGCTCAGTGTCAAAACGCAAACTGAGTAGTGCTGCCCTTGGCTTTTGTTGGGGTTTCAGGGACGCTGAAAACTCTGCAACTGTGACAGAGTTGATTGTGCTTGCACGGTCGACTCTGTAAATTTTTGTCACGCTTCGGAAAGCTTTTTGTTGGGAGCTTAGATCTTTAACGTACGTGTTTTTAGAGTTTATCACACTTTCGGCACGTTTTTCCTAGCCATAATTATGCATACCATACCAGAGCCCGAGTTCCACCACCCTGCCCGCTGTATGATAAGACGTTAAAAAGAACAAGCCACTGCACACCAGTTGGAGCCACTTCAAGCCACTACTACGCAAGGCGTGGGCCTTCCCGCTAGGCCCAAGACCGCTGCAGATTGCGTAATAGTGGCTTGGCGTGGTTCCCACTGTATGATAAGGCGTTAAAAAGAACAAGCCACTGCACACTAGTAGGAGCCACTTCAAGCCACTACTACGCAAGGCGTGGGACTTCCCTGCTAGGCCCAAGACCGCTGCAGATAGCGTAATAGTGGCTTCACGTGGTTCGTAGTGATCTGAAGATTTCAAGTAAAATAGCGATTTTTACATGGGCTATTAAGAGTTAAAGGGTGGGTGGGTGTTTGGGAGTTTAACGTCCTTTTCCACCACAAAAGGGTGATAGAGTTAAAGATCAAGCACGACTGTAGCAGCTGACCCTGGTGAGTGAGTCGGTTAGTTAGTTAATTAGTTAGGGCTTAACGCCGCGCAAGCAACAAAGACTAAATAACGGCTATGACATTATGGAAAAGAGAATGCTCACCAATTGAGATCTCTCTCTCTCTCTGTGTCTCTCTCTGTTTCTCTGTCTCTCTCTCTCTGTCTCTCTCTCTCTCTCTCTCTCTCTCTCTCTCTCTCTCTCTCTCTCACATGGCAAGTTCGAAAACTGTAACCAACATCTTCCGTTGTTAAATAAAGCGTCAAAGTCTCTCTCTCTCTCTCTCTCTCTCACTTTCTCTCTCTCTCTCTCTCTTTCTCTCTCTCTCTCGTAATTTGTAATCGCTGACTGATCTGCCACTGCAAAGTTGCAATAAATGGATGTTTATTGAGCATACAATAAATTTATCGCGTCAGTGCTCACAACGGTTTCCACAAAACTCCAAGAAATAAATCTGTTTAAACCAATCACGCAAAATCGTTTTCGAACCAAATAAGTTGAAGATGGTAGTCAACTTTGAAGAAATGACAGCTCGCGCCCCATTCTAAGTTTGAAGTTCGGAAAGTCTTTAACAACTTGAAAATGCTTGTCCGTTATCTTCGTTTAAAAAGTTCAAACGCCGGAATCGAGTCATTCAAAAGTTTGAAGTTTAGAAAAAGAGTATGTACTGACGTGACTGAACTTTAAAATGGATCGGAAAGTTACGCAAAATCGAAAAATGCTAACCCTCGTGGGTTAAGGATACTTACGCGACACGATCCATTTGCATTTAATAAATATTTAAAAAAAAACCCAATAAGTAAAAGGAATACAGGAATAAATAAATAAATAAATACAAAGCACAATTTACCATAGAAAAGAACTGCTTGAAGAATGGCGGGACGTTAAGAAAATTTAGTGACATGTTTTACCTTGTGCTTGACGGAACAGGTTTTAACGCCCCTGGGGATAATAGACCGTGATTGGCACATACCCTTGAGCTGTCGCGGACGACCTGTCTGGGAAATTCACTGACTAGCAATTTTCCGAAGCAGTAAAATTGACCCGAACGGCCCAATCCATCAAAATGCACAATTTTCACCCGGAGTGTTTTCCAAACGGGTTGGGGACTAAGTGTTGATGGACGGTAGGAGTTGAAGCATACCATCGCGCGAAATCCGATTACACTGTCAATTTGGCAGCGTCTTCCAGTGGAATACCACAATTTGCATACTGGTCCCATGACTCTCTCTCTCTCTCTCTCTCTCTCTCACACACACACACACACACACACACACACACACACACACACACACACACACACACACACACACACAGACCACACGCACGCGCGCGCGCGCACACACACACACACACACAAACACACACACAAAACACACACACACACACACACACACACACACACACAGACATACACAGAGACACACACACAGACCACACGCACGCACGCACGCACGCACGCGCGCACGCACGCACGCACGCACGCACACACACACACACACAGCTGTCTCCGTCACACACACACACACACACACACACACACACACACACACACACACACACACACACACGGAAGTCTCTCCTCCCCCTCCCTCCCCCCACGCCCTGCACCCCCCCCCCCGCCCCTCTTTCCAACACGGTCATACTGCCTCATGGTTAGCTGATATCTCAATACAGCGCGACAGCCGTGACTGATCGTGAAGGCTAAGACATTTAATATCTGTATATTTTACCTGACATTTAGAATGCAAATAAATCTTTTTCAACAGCGGATCCTTCATACTTCACAATCGTGAATCACTTCTCAGTCTTGAACAATGATTTATCCTGTGCCAGTCAGTTTTCTCCCGTGTTGCGGTTTTTTGTTTTTTTTTTAAATCTCCCATGCATGTGCCGGCTCCGTTACAAGTCTCGAATTTCATTTGCAGTTTCTTTTTGTCTGTCAGCATCAATTGTAAACGATATTTTAACAGCTGACTCGTGTCACCGAGTCCATTGAGTGATAAGGGCGGCAAAGTAATGTGATCAACACGACTGCCACACGCAGAAAGATTTATCATTATCAGGCATGGTTAGTAGGACTTCGTAAGGAGGACTTCGCAAGGAGGACCTCGCCGAGCAGCGTAACTCGTTTACATGTAAACTGAGGGGTACCATAATCCGCTAATCGCAGCGCGTTTAGCCGCTCGCGGCCTCTGCCGTGTGAGCCCGATTTTCATGTGAATGGGTGACGCTGCTCAGCAAAGTCCTCCTTACGAAGTCCTCCTTACGAAGTCCTATTAAACATGCCTACTGTCGGCAGGTCATAGCGGCTTGTGGAGAAAAGATGGCGGACGGGAAATGTTACGTTGGCCTGTGTTTGCTTTTTGATTAAGACTGATACATACTGCAATAAACTGGTTGATCAACCGTCGCGAACCCTCCGGCCGTCGTCCGGAGAGGCTTCTCAAAATTCCCAAGCGCAGCTTAAAATCTTTTGGTTTATCGCTCTTTCAGTGTTGTCGCTCCAGCGTCATGGAACTTTCTGTCCGCGAATCTAAGAAAGGCACCCACACTGCAGTCGAAAGCACAATGACAATGACAATGACAAAAGGACACAAACTGAGCGTGGGCGGGTCAGCTTTGGTGTTTCTTTGAGGACCCTGTTTCAAATTCAAATTACTTTATTAATTTATTATTTTGCGAGTGTGCTAGCTTGCAGTGATTTTTGTTGTCATGAAAAACGTGTTTTTCGTGATTGTTGTATTTGGTAGGGCAAGGTGTATGCCAGGGGAGATAGCAAGCAGAGGCAAGGCACCAGGGAAGCTGGGACTTTTCGCGCACAAGAGAGGCAAAGTTGGCGTGAGTGGATTTTTTTTTTAGGGGTTGACTACGAGGATAATAGGGAATATATTTTGAGGCCTTGTGCATTTGTATTCTTAGACCCTGTGAAGCCTGGTAATACTGGACTGTGCAAGTCTGACATTTCTCTTTTTGGGGTGAGTGAGTGAGTTTTTAGGGCTTGACGCCGCGTGGTGCTCAGCATTGCCAAGTTGTCAAGTAAGACTTCGGCTTTGAAAGTTTCTTTTTATATGTAGAAGTGCTCTGAACTCCCAGTGCCGTGTCAGTGTCATTCACGTAATCAATACAACACAAACAGGCGGGATATATGCCGAGCTCAGGATTAAAGGACTGAAAATCGAATGCTAGCGTCGTGTTCTTGTGGTGTTGGAAAAGGTGCAAGCTGTCATTGAACTAATCATCCCCGAGACTGAAAGTGAAGCAGAAAGGTAGGTGCGGGGAAGGAGGGGTGGGGTGGATGGATGGGTGAGTTGGGTGTGGGGGCGGGTGGGTCGGGGTGTGCTGAGAGGGCGGGTGGGTGGGGATGTGTTGGGGGGCGGGGGTGGGGGGGGGTGGCTTAGAAAGGGTGCTACTGCATTACATTTTCTTTTCACCGTGAAGTTCTGTCAACAGTTATCTCCCTGATTACGCCAGTCGTCTCCCGTGCTGCAAAAGCGGGCCGTTTCAATGTGATAACTTGTAGTGGGGTAGGCAGCGTCACCTAGCGGAGGCGTCTTGTTGACAGTGTGTGATAAAGCCTGCCCTACTGTTTGTTTCCCAGCGAGTAATGCCATTTTGATGATGTTTTGGTTAGGGATGTACTGGTGCGAACCCCGACAACTTGCCCGCCAAACAGAAACCCTTTGAAGTTGTAGGCTGTTGGGGTGATTGTGTTTACAGACCGCTGGTTGCGCTGTGTAGTGTTGTGTTGCGTGCCACGGTTGTGTGTTTGGCTTGTGGCAGGCAGCGTGCCACAGGGGTTTCAAGACATTGTGCGTATGTTTGCGGGGAGGATCTCAGTGTGGGGGTTGGGGAGGGAAGGAGGGAGGGAGGGAATGAGATGCATTCAGTGTTGTATTGCGCGAGAAAGCTCGTTCTGTGTTTGTTCTCCGGTACCAGCCCAGGTTCTCAGAGCGTTTATCATAATGTAAATTACACCTGTCAGTCTGTTTGACTTCGGGAGAGGTGAGCCCCAGGTGATTTTCAATTTCAATTCAGTTTTCAGAATATCCAGTCATCGAACTGGCCACGCGCGCTGAATGCAAATATTCACCCAGGAAACTGGAGTGCTCTCCCTGTAGTGACATCGACACTCGTCCCAGAGAGTGAATGTTAATTCAATGTCCATTTCACATCACTGAGTACCAGCCTGGCAGGCTTCCCTTGACGTGTGTGTACAGTTGTTGACTGTAGGAACTTACTGTTGACTTTGCTAAATAACGTATTTCAATGTCCAGTGCTTGAAAATTGCGTTTACGTATGGTGTCATTTTACAAGCCGGAAACACTCGTCAGTTTTCAAACAGGTGTTTCGTTGTTTGTTTGTTTGCTTGTATTCCTACTGACAGCTTTCACTTAGGTCTAGTATTGCTACACTGACATAGGAGGTAGGATCTACTCAGTCACACAAACGTGGGATTCTCGTTCACGGTACGAATTGTGTTAAACATGAAAACTAGCAAGACCCCCCCCCCAAACAAACAAACAAACAAACAAAAACAAAAAACAAAACAAACAAAAAAACCAACAAGAACAAAAAAACAACAAAACAAAACAAAACAAACAACAACAACAACAACGAAAACACAAAAAAACAAAAAAAAAAACGCAAAAAAAACAACAAACCCCCCCCCCAACCCCCCAAACAAAACAAAAAAACAAACCAAAAAACACCCCCCCCAAACAAACAAACAAACAAACAAGAAGACACAATCATACAACAACAACAACAACAACAAAACAACACAACAACCAAAAGAACAACAACAATAACAACAACAACAACAACAACAACACCCCCCGAAAACAAAACAAAACAAAACAAACAAAACCGACAAACAAAAAAACTCGTTTGCTCTGTATTTCTTTCAGCGTGTTTTGTCTGTAGAACTTTCCGGCATTGTTTCCTGTCGCTAAGAACTGGAGCCATTAAGACCGAAGCAGGAGGAGGACTGAGTAAGTGCACATGGCAGGGGACGTTATCGACGTTCTAGACGGAAGGCCAAATGTTATCGTGGTGAAATGTCGAGATTGTGACATCAATGAAACTCTAGACCAGTTCTGTTTTGTTCCAGGCTGCGCAGAAATGGAGTGGCTAATAAGGAACCGATAACCTTTCTGGTCCTCTCCGCGCTTCCAGACAAAAGGTTTATGCGACTGTTTCTGGGCAGACGACATTTTTATCTAGGGGCAGGCAATGTTCCGGCTATCAAGGGGACATAAACCACTCGAGAGGTTGCCGGCGAGAGATACGAAGCTAGTTAGGCGAGGCGTCTGTGATGCCGGCTTCATTGAACTCGGACCGGTACTGGTACGGCCACAACGGACACCGAGCGTGCGTGGTGTGTTTTTACTATTCAGCATTGTCTGAACGCACGAGTCAGAGATAGTATTATACGTCTGCCAGGAGCGCTGAAATGCCAGCGACCAGCATACAGGCCATTCTACCAGTGAGGGGAAACGACTTAACCTGCCCCTCCAAGAAGAAACAAACAAACAAACAAACAAGCAACCCCGAAACCAAAATCACCCCAACAACAACAAACTTCAGTTTTGAAGTCGAGGAAAGAAAGATTAAAAGAATTAAAATGCTTCGTCAGTATTGTCTTAATGACGTACGCTGTCACACACACACACACACACACACACACACACACACACACACACACACACACACACACACACACACACACACACACACACTGTCTCTCTCTCTCTCTCTCTCTTTCAGTCTAGGTCTCGCGAGCTGAAACGAACAACATCAAAGTGAAAAGTTAAAAAAAGACGAAGAGCAAACATACATGTGAGTGCAAGCGCACATACCGGCTATGAATCAGTTACGTTACGTCTCTCACAGCAGAGAGAGAGAGAGAGAGAGAGAGCTCTCACACGCTCGTGTTGTGTTTATAACAGATCCTTGTTTTCTCTCTTGCCATCAGACGAGACTTGACGAGACTTTACGAGTCTTTAAACGCCTCCCCTGGCTCCTGTTACCTGCAATATGCTGTTAATGCTGCTGCATCACTCAGCCGTGTCGGAGTTCTGCCCCCTCGGCGCGTCTCTTGTGTTAGAAGAGCATGGAAAGTGCTTGCGTGTTGTTGACGCTGGGTATCAGCACCAGTGAAGTGCGGCAAAACTGTTACAGCAGCTGACGGATGAAGAATGGGCTCGTGGTCTCACAAACAACCTGGTTCATGTGTCACGATCGCGAATGCTGCATCTTGGCGCGGCACGCAATCTATGAGAGATGGTTACCCGTCACTAATACCTCCCGGGGCATATCAGTGGTAACAATTCAGCTAAATATAGCCACAGAATTTTTACGCCTTTTAAAATTTGCCATGTGCAAAGCAAAACACGTCAACCTGGGACTGTTTGTTGGCTTTGTAAATAGGGTGGATGGGGGTGGGGGGTGGGTGTTCAGGAGTTTAACGTCCTTTTCCACCACGTGTGGGTGATACCAGTATGAAAGACGGACGGGGCAACGACGAGAAAAAGGCCACTGGGTACAAATATTTGGCCCCAGCCGAGACTCGAACTCACGACCATGACCCTAGCATTGAGAGTCCAGCATCTACCATTCAGCTGTCCGGGCTCCCCGTTTTGTAAATAAGCGCTTAAGCCGGTTTCATACCAGGTAGAAGTGAAAACAGTGAAAAATGAGCCTGGCATGTGGACTGTTTGTATTCATGCGCGGCTGGCACAACTAGAGCTGGCAGACGACAGAGGAATGAGGGTGTAAGTGGTCGCTTCGAGCTTTGCCAAAAAAAAAAAAAAAAAAGGGGAATATTGGAATTTGTTTAAATTTACCCTACACACGAGTGTTAGGCTGCTGGATTTTTGTGATGTTTTTGGTGAATTGTAAAGCATTTCTGGATGTCAGTCATACACAGTATTATCTTTGATAGGACGGAATATAATTATAGCATTTTCCTTGAAATCTGTATCTGTGTTGCATAGCCAGAACCGCGGCTGTGGTGTTCTTGTTTTCAAGTTCCGCACCTCACATGTTCCAGAACTGAAATGCAGCTGCGCAAGATCTGTGTCCTGTATTTGCATCCTTCAGAACACTACTACAGCAAGGGTGTAGTCGGTACCTTTGTATGAGTTCGAATCCCGCCGGCTGAGGCCAGATATTTGTGCTGGCCTGTTTTCTCGTTGCCCCGTCTTTGATGTCACCCTTATGTGGTGGAAAAGGACGTTAAACTCCCAAACACCCACCCACCCACCCCGGTACCTTTGTAATGTTTCATAAGTATAATTCGTTGCGCAGTTCTTTGATTTCGGCATTGTTGACGCGGGGAGCCGGGATAGCCGAATGGTAGAGCGTTGGACTCTCAATGCTCGGGTCGTGAGTTCGAATCCCGGCTGGGGCCAAATATTTGTGCTGTTGTCCCGTCAGTAGTGGAAAAGGACGTTAAACTCCCAATCCCCCACCCCACCCTCAGCATCGTTGACAGCACTGACAAAAACAATATGTCAGCATTGCATTTGCAAGGTTAGGCATAATTTCAAATTTGCTCCGAAACAAAAGATAGGCGGAAAGAAAGTTTGTTCTGTTCGTGTCTGATACCATGAGTTATGTCCACGCACGCACGGACACACACACACACACACACACACACACACACACACACGCGCGCGCGCACACGCACGCACGCACGCACGCACGCACGCAGGACTGATCACGACATATTGTATTGACATATGTATGCCACAACTTCATGTGTGTGCACTGTGGTGCATATGATGTGTGGTGTAGATTCCTAGTAGGCCACAGTATAATAATACGTGTATATCCAAACATCATGTATATGTCACACCTTCTTGTGAGTGTGCTCTGTCCCTTGCGATGTTCAGATTCCTACTAGACCACAGTATATATCCAAACATCACGTATATGTCACAATTTCGTGTCGGTGGGCTTTGGTTCATATGATGGGTAGACTCTTGGTGGACCACAGTATATATCCCGCAAACATCATGTATATGTCACACCTTCATGAGTGTGTTTTGGTCCGTGCGACTGATGTTTATATTCCTAGTGGGCCACAGTATATCCAAACATCATGCATATGACGCATCTTCATGAGTGCGCACTTTGGTCCATATGAGGTGTAGATTCCTAGCAGGCCACAGTATATATATCCAAACATCATGTATATGTCGCAACTTCATGTGAGTGTGCTTTGGCCCATTTGCTGTACAGATTCCTAGCAGGCCACAGCGGTATATATATCCAAACATCATGTAAATGACACACCTTCATGTGAGTGTGCTTTGGCCCATTTGCTGTACAGATTCCTAGCAGGCCACAGCGGTATATATATCCAAACATCATGTAAATGACACACCTTCATGTGAGTGTGCTTTGGCCCATTTGCTGTACAGATTCCTAGCAGGCCACAGCGGTATATATATCCAAACATCATGTAAATGACACACCTTCATGTGAGTGTGCTTTGGCCCATTTGCTGTACAGATTCCTAGCAGGCCACAGCGGTATATATATATCCAAACATCATGTAAATGACACACCTTCATGTGAGTGTGCTTTGCCCATATGATGTGTAGATTCCAGGTGGGCCACAGTATATCCAAACATCATGTATGCCGGCATCACACCTTCATGTGTATGTACTTTGGCCGATGCGATGTTCAGATTCCTACGACACATACAGAACCTAAGGGTACACAAGACTAATATCTTCTGGGGCATGTGGTATCAAATCCGCTAAATATAGTAGTGCCACTTTTTAAATTTGTGTGCAGAGTAAAAAAAAAAAAGGGGGTGGGGTGGGGGGAATCTGCGGCTGTTTTTGGCTTTGTAAATATGTTCTGGCTGCTGGATTTTTTTTTTTGGGGGGGGGGGGGTTAAATTTTAAAGCATCTCCATGGTGTCATGCGATGCGATATGGTTATTAGGAATGTATAGCATTTTCTATGAAGTCCGTATCTGGACTGTGAAGCCTAATGAAAACGCTTCCTGCGACCGGTTCGGACTTTGATTTTGCTGACACTGTGGCGGTCCACACGAGGAAGGCGAGCTCCACACGGAACCTCTCTCCAGCGGGTCATCACGGGGCAGCAAGCTTTATGGGCCCAGCTGATGTTGTGTGATTTGATTCCTCACACTCGCCGTGTCCCCGGCTGGCCGGCGGCCGCTCCACAATTTGCTAATGATACGTCTTGGCCGACCCTCGTCCGGGCTGGAGTGGGGCGACAGGGAAAAGTCCTCACGACTAATAACGGGATCTGACGCACAATCGCGTGTTATTGGCTGCCAGTAAGCCTTTCATCGCTTGCGAAACAATGCACCGGGATGCCACGTTATCCCTTTAACTTTTATTGGCTTCCTTAGCCTGAAGCAGGGACCCCCACCCCCACCACCCCCGCCCCTACTTGGCTGCTATCTGTTGAGGGTTGCTGGGGGACAGTGAGGTGTTTTTTGTGGGGGGGACGTCTTCCCCTAGCGGATTCTGCAAATGAGATTCCTGTTTTGTTCTGGACGCGGCGGCCAGAGCGTCTCGAAAGCAAGATGGGAGAACGCGATATTGTTGCGTGGGACTGGATGCCTGACTGCCGGCCCGTGTGAGACAAACGTCTCTCTTGGGTAATAGACAGCGCACAAATCTTGATCATCTGATTTTTGTCAGGGAGGCGCGAAAATTAGTCATCTCTTTTTCCCGCGCGAAGTAGTCCCAGGGTGAGCGTTTACACTTTCTGGAGACGTCCAGTTAGGGTGGATGTTAAGAAAAATTCTGCAGCGTTTCTTATTTCATTTTTCTTTTCTTCCGCTAGATTCAGAAATTTGCAAATGTGCTGCCGCATTCTAAGAAGTCAGTAGGACATTACAAAAGTTCAAATTACAGAGAGGAATAGGACCGGAGAAGGTCATGTGGTGTAGTTCAAATGAGACCCGTTTTCCATGTCTGCTTCAGCAGCAACGACATACTGTACATGGTAAGGGGAAACCTAACGACTTGTCAAATGACTGCATTAGTATTTGTTACCATGGCGACAGTCCTTTTCCATCCTACGTATTGTCCTGTACGGTTTGTCCATATTGAACCTCCCCCCCACCCACCCCCACCGTCTTCTTTAGCCCTGTCCGCCCCACCCCCCTCCTCTCCCTGCCCCCCCCCCCTCCCCCGGTTTTGTAATCATAGGGATGTAGTATTTTTAGTCCCTATCTTCAGTCCGCCAGTTCTGAATACAGGAG
This sequence comes from Batillaria attramentaria, assembly GCA_018292915.2. Taxonomy (NCBI): domain Eukaryota; kingdom Metazoa; phylum Mollusca; class Gastropoda; family Batillariidae; genus Batillaria; species Batillaria attramentaria. The sequence goes on along the minus strand of JACVVK020000467.1, from coordinate 48,953 downwards.
CTATTTTCCACAACAACGTAAGCTGTGGGTCGATCTTTATCAACTGGGCTTGTTATTTACCGGACTTCAAAAGGAACATCTATTTCGACACTATACTATGGTGAAATGCAAAGCTTCTCATTGTTCGGTCGGTACTTCACGTTCCTAAGATCAGCATCCTGTCTCTGTATATACCCCAGCCGTTAGGGTGGGTGTTTGTGGGCTTAATGGCTTTTCCCACCAGATATACCTCCGCCAAAGGCTATGAGCCAACTTTATTAATTGCACTCTTCCCTTGACTACAAAGGCCACATGCACAGATGGTGAAACTTGATGCAAAGCTTCCCCGTTCGCCTTTTTCCTTTTCTGTGTTTTAACATCTCTCAGATCAGTCTCCTGTCTCTAAATATACACGCTGTTCAGATAATTAAAGGCAGTTTCCTTTGCCTAGTTTCCTTTGCATTTGAGGACACAAAACTTTGCTGGGAATCTTCGCTCTTTATTTTATGGCTTGCTGTGTTGTTTAGTCAGAGTTTCCGGCTGCCATTTCCAGTTTCTCATGACAGGCTGTGTTCACGGATTTCCAGTAAAGTATGGCTTATGATTTCGGATCTGTAACGGCTGCTCGGCAGTTAGCGATGACATAAAGGACAGCGGACGTCATTAAGACAATACGAGGCAAAAGTAAAAAGCCTCGCTTCGTCAGCCATGTTTTCCGTTTAGTTTGAAGGTGAAAGAAAGGTCAGTGCAGCCGGTTAACTGGATCCCTGCTGTCATCAAGTAAAACTCATTTTTGACAAATTTCAAATTTGGAAGCTATTCAGGCTACGTACCATGGATGCAAATTTGGAGGAAAACGCTATATATTCCTCATACACATAAGGTTGCAGATGACACCATAGAAATGCTTTAAAATTCACACAAAAAATCACAAAAATCAGACAGCCATAGACTCACGTGTAGAGTAAATTTCAACAAATTCCAGTATTCCGGGTTTTTTTTTGGCAATGTTGGCAGCAACCCCCCCCCCCCCCTCATCCCTCATTCAGTTCCACGGTCATCTACTGGCTCCTGTACCAGCCGCGAATGAATACAGATAGTCCACAAGCCAGGCTCATTTTTCCCTAATTTTACTATTACCTGGCATGAAACTTGTTTATAAAGCCAACAAAAAGCACCTGATTGCCATTTTTTACTCTGCACTCAAATTTTCTACTATATTATAGCGTAGTCTTCCTACATGACCCGGAAGCTATTACTGGTCTGTAACCTCACCAGCTTCACTTCCTTTCCCCAAAGAAGTCAATTTAAGCGCTTACCGAACATTTCCGTGTGGGGTCACGAAAGCTCAGCGGGTTTTCTATTGAGTTCGTAAACAAGAGGTCGATAGGTCTAGTCCCCCACGGTCAAATATGTTTATTACACCGGGAGTTCCTGTCTTTCAAATGACCTTCGCGGTGCATTTTCATCGTCAGTCTGCCCCTTAAACGTTTTACAAATTCTTTATTCTGTTGCCTTAAGTTTCTTCTTCTGGTGAAGGCTTGTTGGAGGAGGGGCTGGGGTCATCGGAGTGGGAGGGATGACTTCTGCTGGGGGAAATGGGAGTGATCTTGTGTAGCGCAAGGAAAGAGATACATAATTTACAGACAACTTGGCCTCAGTACCGGTCAATAGTCTTGCTCGCCCATCACCGCAGACAGCCCGTCATCTGTCGCTTCGCATTAAAATTCCTTTTTTGTCTGACCCAATTCTTCGCCAGCTCCAGTGGTGTTCCTCCCAAGATGTGTCATACCAAGGGAAGCACCCCCAAAGTCGCACCCGTGAAGTGGATGAATCTCGACTGTCTGGCAACAGCCTCCCCACTGGTCCCATAGCACACCCGCTCTGGGTTTAATCCACGGAGGGCTCTGAAGCTGGGGCAATTTTTTTTTTTTTTTTTTAATGTAAGATGACGGAGATGAGGATGATGGTGCTATAGAGGTCTGTGTAGTTTGGGACTGCGGGACAGGGCCGCATTCCGAGCTTCCTGTCATAAATATCCCGGTGTTAACCAGGCCTGGGAACTACGGCACCTGCGGTGCCAGCCGTGTAATCATCCACATCATCGGATGTGTCATACCAAGGGAAGCACCCCCAAAGTCGCACCCGTGAAGTGGGTGAAGCTCGGCTGTCTGGCAACAGCCTCCCCGCTGGTCCCATAGCACACCCGCTCTGGGTTGGAGCCGACGTAGGTAGGAAAAATCCCGCTTGCCTCGGCTGGAACTCGAACCCGGGTCTCCCGGTCCATGGTCTGAAGTGCTAACCACTACACTGCGGGGGGGGGGGGGGGGGGGGGGGGGGGTCGGTGGTATTAAAATTCTATCTCGAACCGAAGTTGTCGCCGGACTTACCAGAGTTTCTCCCCCCCCCACCCCGCCCCTTCACCCCCCCCCCCCCTCCTGTTTTCACCCGTCCCCCCGCCTGATCTCCTCATTCGGAACTACCTTCCGTTTTCGTGACGTGAATTGAACAAGCCGAGCACCTGTGTGAACGTTATCTATTCCGTTCGCAAACACTGTCGTGACTGATGGCCGTTACACAAGGAGACGTGAGGGCCTGGCCCCTACCCTTTTCGGAAGGCAGAGTTTAAATTTTTCATTGTCCGTGTGTGCCACAGTCTGCAGGAGAGAGAGCTCTGACTGGATCGATGACATCAGCCTCCTCCATCCCATCCCACCTCTGTGAAAATCCCCGTTCGGCCATCGTCTGATTTTGCAGACGTCTGGCAGAAGGTTCCTTTCCCTCCCCCCGTTCCGGTGTCTTTGCAGACCGATAGGATGGTTAGAAATTGCTGGCTGTCCTCGGGGGGGGGCAATGCTCATCTCACATTGTGGCGCTCTTATGGGAAACCAGCTCTTGAAAATCACAGAGGCTGGTATTAATATTCATACCTTGGGTTTTAAAGTTCTTTTGACTGTGCCCCAGGGAACTCTTAACCCGGCTCCCCCCCTCCCCCCTCCTTATTTTCTGTTCCATCATGTCTGTGTGTCGGGTATGGCAGTGTAGAGGTGATACGATATGTCATGCACACGAATATTTTTGTCAGTGACCTTACCAAATGTCGTATAGTCTATACGATTGTTATCGCACTTACGAGTTCAGGGCCCGCATGTAAAAGTCGGGGTTAGGGAGTTTGCCCAGGGCATGGATGGTTAGACTCTAACCTCGAACTAAACTAGCTCTAGGGCTCAAATTTTCTGTTGTTTCTTGTTTTAAATCAGGAAGCGGGTCCATTCCAGCAAGGTGCCTATACCGTTATAGAAGGATTTTTGTCTATCTTTCTTCGCTTCCTTTAAAAAAAAAAAAAATTGGGGGTTTCTTTTGTCCTTGTCTGGGTTAGGCCCGTAGACGTGGGTTAAATTAACTTCGAGTTTTGCGTACGGGCCCTGATCAGATCAGTTCAGTATGGTATCTCTGCGCTCGGGAAAAACCCATATGCGCTCTACCTCTCTCAGAAATCTCCCTAGTTCTGTCTTTGTGACTGTTCCAGTGTTGGCCCGGCCCACAGGGGTCCACGTTACGCCCTTTTAAGTACTTTGATCGTCGGCCACTGGCTGTCTACACGCGGTCTGCTTGCTCTACAGGGGGTCTGTCCTATGATGGCCGGGGCTTTCATCTTACAAAGAACATGCAGAACGTTAGCAATAATATAATTATTACAAGTACTTACATGTTTCTTTGTTAGACCACAAAACATCAAATGATAGGAGAGAGGGGGAGGATAAAAGAAAAGGGTGGGGGGGAGTGGATGGGGGGGGGGCAGGGGGGCACCAATCTTGCCTTCTCTGTTTCCTTTATTCTCTCCCCCCCCCCTCCACTCCCACCTCCCTCTTTCCTGGCTTTTTAAGTTGTTTCTCTGTAGAGAAATAACTTTATGGGATGGGGCAGATTTCGCTGCGCGCAGCAGCAAGTTTCAGTGATAAAAAGCAAGACTGTGACGTTTCTCCAGACAATATAATACTTTCGCGCACACAGTGAAACAGTTGTAGAGAAACAACTTAAAAACAGACAAACTCGCGTGAAATTTGGAGAAACAACTTTATGGGATGGGGCCATTCCTCCTTGTTTTTCCTGTGCCGGGAACGGTTAGATCCAGTGATCCCTCTTACCATACAGGGCCGGGTCTCTCTCTGAGATCTAAAATCCTTCGAAGCCGGTGGAGTGCCTGCCCGGCCATGTGCCGAGGCAATTGACAACGGTCACACGCGTAATCCTCTTGTACAACAAGGCTGTGACTCTGGGAGTGCTAGCCCTGGACAACAACTACAACAACAACCACAACGACGAAAACAACGACGACAACAACGGCGACAACAACGACGACAACAACAACAAACTACGACGACAACAACAACAACAACAACAACAGCAAGAACAACCATAACAACAACGACGATAACAATGATGACGACGACAACAACAACGACGACGACGACGACAACAACAACAACGACGACGACAACAACAACAACAACAAACAACGACGACGACAACAACAACAAACAACGACAACAACAACAACAACGACAGTAACAACGACAACCATAACAACAACGACGACGACGACAACGACAATAACGACAACAACAACAATGATAACGACAACAACAACAACGACAACAACAACAACGACAACAACAACGACAACAAGCACCAAAGGAGATACGGGGTTGCGGTGGGGTTAGAGAGGAAAGATACAGACTCGGTATTACCCCACCATCGTGGCGGCAAGGACAGCCACAATACGTGGGATGACGTCGTCACACGACACTCGGGCCTCAGGTGCATGTCGGGAAATGGTGATGGGGTATGGGCGATTTCACTATGCTTAAAGGGCAGTCAGATTACAGTTTCTTGCATAAAACGTGATGGTTTGCAGTGAACCTGAGCCCTCTGTAGCTATTGATGATGCACAAGATCAGGCAAAGATCAAGAAGGTCGGACTACAGGGCCGGTATGTAATAGTCGAGGTTAGGGCTTTTAGCCCCGGGCTGGAGTCTAACCTCGCACTAAACTAGCTCTAGGGTTCAAATTTCTGTTGTGTTTTGTTTTAAATCAAGAGGCGGGCCCATTTCAGCAAGGGCCCAAAGCCGTTATAGGATTTTTTCCCTTCCTTCGCTTCCTTTTTTTATATTTAATTTTGCTTTTGGGTTTCTTTTGTCCTAGTCTGGGTTAGGCCCGTAGCCGTGGGTTAAATTAACCTGGACTTTTACATATGGGCCCAGAATTGGTACAAAGAACAGTGGAACTATAATCAGGGTGGGTAAACGCGTTTGGTTTGCGACACGCTGTGCGGTGGCGATACGTAGGTTAAAAACACACTTGCTTGCTATTTAGGCTTGTGTCTGACAAAGTATAAGATTATGCGGCATATTTTACACATTTACTAACCTAAGAGATTGGCGCACCTGCATGTAGTAGGTAAAGCGTAATTGGTGCGGTGTTGATGCGTTTGGGCACCAGATTCGGTATCGATGAATCGGCCTCTGATCGATCGAAGTTTGCACATCTAAAATTTTACCGATTTACTGAGTCAGATTATGCCCACTCACAGCCAGGGGTGGGTGGGGTGGGTGTTTGGGGGTTTAACGTCCTTTTCCACCACATAGGGTGATATCAAAGACGGGGCAACGATGAAAAAGCCAGCACAAATATTTGGCCCCAGCCGGGATCGAACTCACGATCCGAGCATTAGAAGTCCAACGCTCTACCATTCGACCACCCCGGCTCCCCCCAGTTTTCGAACTTTACCTGCTATATATAGTTTCGAGTGTAGCAGATGCATGAAATATACAGCACAAACTTATACTTTGTCAGATACATAGGGAGCCGGCTGGCCGAATGGTACAGCGTTGGACTTTCTATGCTCGAGTCGTGAGTTCGAATCCCGGCTGGGGCCAAATTAATATTTGTGCTGGCCTTTTCTCGTTGCCCCGTCTTTAATATCACCCATACGTAGTGGAAAAGGACGTTAAACTCCCAAACACCCACCCACCCATCCTTGTCAGAAACATATAAATGGCCAGCTAGTGTCGGTGCCACTTTTTACCTACGTATCACCATCGCCCAGCGTATCGCAAACCAAGGGCGTTTACCCATCCTGTATACTGCTCGTGTGCAGTCAGTGTTTTCGACGGCTCTAGGCTAGCATCCGATTTCTTAGCAGCTGCGAACACGACAGAACGCTTTGGTCTTGTAGAGATATCGTGGGTGGTTTTGGGTGGCTATCAGTGTATGGCTTCTGATGATGAAATTAAGCTTTATCTGCTTTATTTCTAGCCTGATGTTTTTGCTGCCCCAAAATACAGATTGCTATGCTTGCTAGGCCTAAACAAGGAAGTGCAGTAGTACCACTGCGCCGGCCTTCGGTTTCTGTCAGTTTGTAACCTTCCGCGCTGAAGAGTGTGACTATTTTAAGATCTGGCGACTCTGGGAGTGGTAAAACTGATTTTCAGTAAAACACTGAGTGGCCTTTGAACCTGGACGTACCACGCACACTAACAACCATCCACACACACACACAGACACACACACACAGACACACACACACACACACACACACACACACACACGTTGTCGCTCCGTCGTGCACAATGACACACCGTGGCACAGCCTCGGCCGGACACAGACACAACCACACATGGCACACTGGCAGACACAGACAAAGACACACACACAGACACACACACAGACACACACACACACACGTTGTCGCTCCGCCGTCGCGCACACACCACAGCACACACACACACACACAGACACACACGGCACACACTGCAGCCGACAGTGCCAGACACAGACGACACACACACACACACACACACACACACACACACACACGAGTAGTTAATCTGATCCAACCCGACAGCATACAAGCTTTCCGTCGGCTTGTCACTCCCGCCGCTACACGTGGCTACAAGCTTGCAACACTGAGACGCCGGGTCTCTGACTCCGGGGTCTGGAGCTAACCTGGTTATAATGCAGGGGACAAAATATAGGGGCCCTCCATGCCCAGACATATGATATTTCGTCGGCGTCGTGGGGGCGTGATCAGATTTCCCAAACGGTTCTTTTGCCTCCGCAGTCAATTCTGTCCCTGTTCGCTCTTCTGCCCCGCTGACGTCAACCCGAATATAATCATGTGGAAGAATTTCAAGGACAAACAGAAGACGGTCGATCGACGCAAGGCATGCTGGGAGATTTTTAATCTCGTCAGCTCCGCTTCATCAGCATGCAGACACGTCACATACAGGCGTCACATACAGGCGTCTGCAATAGGAGATGATTAACTCGACATACATACATATATAACACGAAGCAGTAAGCAAAGTCAGGTTCTGTTCCGCGGTAGGCAACAGTTTTTGCTGAGAAGTTAGGCCTACTAGATTATACTGAGGTCGAAGTTCTGTGCATTTGTCACAGCCATACCTTAAATTACACAACCTAGTTTTACTCAGGGTCCGTATGTAAAACTCGAGGTTAATTTAACCCACGGCTACGGGCCTAACCCAGATTAGGACAAAAGAAACCAAAAAACAAAATTAACAAAAATAAAAAAGAAGGCGAAGAAAGGGAGAAATAAATCGTATCTTGCTGGAATGGACCCGCTTCCAGATTTAAAACAAACAAATCAAAATAATAATAATAATAATAATAAGTCTAGAGCTAGTTTAGTTCGAGGTTAGACTCTAACCCTAAACTCCCTAACCCCGACTTCTGCATGCGGAGCCAGAAGTCGGACTTACTAGGATTGATTCAGACTTTTTTTTTCTTCTGTTTTTTTTTGGGGGGGGGGGGGGAGGAGGGGGGGGGGGGGGGGTTGGTGGTATGGTATGGTAGGGTAGAATTCTCCTCGGCGCACATGTTCATCTCTTCTAAAATGGCGCCGCAGGGTCGGAGAACGAAGCAGTGAAAGCTTGCTGCCGCCCTACTTTATGTACAAACCTTCAGTCTGGTGCGTGCGACAGTATTTCAGTTTACCACGCCACCGGCCACAGCCTAATCTTCTTCGAAAGATGGACGTGGGATTTTTAGCGTACACACTTGATCTTTGTGCATGCGTGTGTACACGAGGACGGGACAGGCACCGTAAACGAGTCTGCACGTGCTTTTGACTCGATTCAAAAAGAAAAAAATCCATTCGAATTCCTGCCCACCAGGGAATCGAACCCGGCGGCTTAGGTTCCGAGGTCGGATACCGTAACCACTGGGCAAACTCCCCTTGTTTTGCTGGTTAGGACATTGATGACTCAGAAATTTCATTTCGTACGAAACTGTGATATTGTATAGTCACCGTCCTGTTACTCTGTAGAACTTCCTTACTGCCAAAGCTCTCTCCGATAATAATAATAATAATAATTGAGTATTGTATAGGCGCGTTACCCAATTTCTTGAATCGGCTGCAGTGAAAGCGCCGCGAACTGAACCCAACACGCTCGCTCACGTGAATCACACGCATGCTCTCACACACTGGACACGAACACATTACGATCACGTAGTGCGAAGGGTCGGCTCAGCTATTCAAGTTTCGGAATTTACAATTGCATTTATTTTCAAATTTTGTGGGCTGAGCATTTCCAAAGCAGAGGGGGGAGGAAGCCGGAGTACCCGGCGAGAACCCCCCGACGATCGACCCGAATGAACGGTACGAGAAGGAAAAATTCTTTGCCCCGAGTGGGACTCGAACCTGACCTCTCCCACTGGTGACGAAGGCGCTTAACCACTAGACCACCGACCGCCCCAAACGCCGTAAACACATTTGCTTGACACAGACACTTGACTCAGGTCCACGAGGTTTGCCCAGCTTATTAAAATGTACAATACTAGCCGTCTGCACGCAATGGACTTTACCGCTATGCTCTTTTGCCCAGTATCATGTTCCTGTAATACCGATGGATTGGTAGGGATGAGTGTTACTTTGCCGTGATTTCTTGCCTAAATTAGGTTTGTGTCTCGTGTAATTCTCTTCGCTGTGACGTACCATTGATTAAGTCCCTTTACTTTAAGCCTCTGTGGCGTTAGAAAAGTGTAGCTTAATATTGAATACGTTCCTTTTCTGAAGCTACGCAGATGTTTCGTATTCTTTCTCTTTTCCTGTGTTTTGTTCGTGTTCAGATTTACATGAACACAGATGAAATTAGTTCCTACAACACCACCAACAACAACAACACCAATAGCAGCAAACAACAGCAAAACAACAATCTCAACAACAACAGCAACCACAACAGTAAAATAACAACAGCAACCACAACAGCAACAACAGCAAAACAACAACAGCAGCAACAACAACAGCAACAACAACAACATCATCAACAACAACAACAACAACAACAACAACAACAACAACAACAACAACAACAAAATAACAAAACCAAACCAACAAAACAAAGGGGAAAATGCCCTATTACTCATTAGGAGTCTTGACTTTGAGGGTGGGTGTTTGGGGGTTTGACGTCCTTTTCCACCACATGCGGGTGATATCAAAGACGGGGCAACGACGAAAAAGCCAGCACAAATATCTGGCCCCAGCCGGGATACGAACTCACGATCCGAGCATCAGAAGTCCAACGCTCTACCATTCGATCACCCCGGCTCCCCCCTTGACTTTGAATGGCGCTGTTGAATTTAATATTTAATATAACGCATTTCACAGAAAGGCGTCTGACCAGCTTTTGATTCGTCAGCTACCGGTCTCGCAGCGACAGATGAGCAACAGTTTTATATTCCCCTGAATGTCCATGTTGAACAATAGAGTCATCAGGCACCCGGGGTGGTCGTACGTCTTTCACGTTCTCACGTGAAACATGGCCCTGTCGCGCGCGCCCTGCCTTTGAAGTCAGCGACAGGTCTGTCCAGTTCTTGTGATCCCACCAATCGGCGTCATCGACACGAGAGGTCCATAAGAGAGCAGACGACAATGTAGCGGCCGCTTTGGTTATCGGCAGGACAGCACGTGACCACTTTGTTCTGTGACAGAGTGCCGGCAGACCCGGCCCTTCTGTTGGCAAGATGGACGGGATAATAAAGTGACCATAAACACGCGATAGGTACACCAGTTTATTGCTGCTTTATGAGGGTCGGCGGGGGTCAGCCATTGACCCCTGACTATTGCTGGTGTAATTGGAATGAAGCAATCACTTGTGGAAGGTAAGGGAGATTGTGTTGGGAAGAGAGAGAGAGAGAGAGAGAGAGAGAGAGAGAGAGAGAGACTGACTGACTGACTGACTGACTGATCGACTGACTGAAACTTTATTTTCCAAGGATGAGATCATAGACGCACAGGTCGCTTACTGTCTGTCCTTGCCACAGAGAGAGAGAGAGAGCGAGAGAGAGAGAACAAATGACAAACCTTTATTTTTAAATGTAGAAGATTTTGGCCATTAGTCAACAGAAACTTACTAAGCACACACACACACACACACACACACACACACACACACACACACACACACACACACACACACACACACATGATCATCATCATCATCATCATCATAATCATTATCATCAAAACATCATAATGATACTTTTTTGGAAAGATGGGTCAAGTGACATAGATGCTGGAAAATACTGGGCAATGGAGAGAGAGAGAGAGAGAGAGAGACAGACAGACAGACAGACAGAGAGGCGATGTGATGTAATGTGATGTGAGTGGACTTTGGGGCTGGGTAGAATGGGGAGGGGGGTATGGGGGTGGGGTGGAGGTGATGGGGCCTTCCCACTTCAAGTTCACTTGTGTCGAATCTCGGAAGTCCAGTTCTGAAGATTGTCTATCCACGTGAAGAAGGACGCTGCCGCTACGGAAATGACGTAATTGTCATTGCCGTCAGAGACGCCGCCAGTTCATAAAACTTGCACTGCGAGTCAGGTCAAACGACCGTGTTTTCCGCACCAGTGTACACGACACACTCCCCCAATCTTTGACAAGACTACAAACCTGTAGGGACAGTCCTGTCGCTTATTCTTCTGAAGTCTTTGTTGAGACGTTACATTGACCACAGCCGAAGACGCCTGGAGTGTCCATTGATGCTGTAAAGCTCCTGTTGTCAGCCGGTTTTCCCACATCCAGTGCCGGTTTAAAAGACCGGATGGATTTCTATGGACGATACCTTCACGGCTCGCAAAATTGGAGAACGCTAAATGTCTAACAATACACTGTACTGTGTTGTAATTTTTCTGTCCCACCACTAGCCCGCCAATCAGACATAAGTTGCTTCTTATTTGGTATCGGTTGGGTTGGGCTGTGATGTGATGTTGCGTGGTCTGTTGTAATTTATAGTGATGCAGTATGTGATAGATGGCAGGTCACTGTTTTAGGTGTGAGTGTGCGAGCATGTTGATGGATGGTATGAGTGAGTATGGCCATATGAGTGAGTGTTTGGCATGCTTTTATGAGACCACAACGCAATGTTCCACATTTGGAAGTTCAATAAATTCTTATGTCTTATGTCTGTACGTTCATGTTTCGCGAAAGAACGTAAGAAAAGATACAGAGGCTGTTGCTACTATTTTCACGTTCACAGATTGTTGTGAGCTGTTTTCGTGGTGTCTATCAGCACACCACTTACACACCGGGACCCGTATGTAATAGTCGAGGTTAGGGCTTTTAGGCCTGGGCTATAGTCTAACCTCGAACTAAACCAGCTCTAGGGTTAAATTTTCTGTTGTTTTTTTTTGGTTTAAATCAAGAAGCGCGCCCATTTCAGCAAGGTGCCAAAGCCGTTATAGAAGGATTTTTTCTTCCTTTCTTCGCTTCCTTTTTAAAAAAAAAAAAAAAATTAGCTTTTGGGTTTCTTTTGTCCTAGTCTGGGTTAGGCCCGTAGCCGTGGGTTAAATTAACCTCGACTTTTACATACGGGCCCTAGTCAGCGAAAGCGTCTGTAATGCTGGCACTGAGCAAACAGAAGCGTACTCAGTCGATGACGCGGCGACCACACTCCAGCAGTGTAACAACAGTCGTAGAATTTGAATGTCAAGTTCGACCGCTCGTGCAAAGTGCAAACAACATCGTAGCGCATTAAGAGCTGTACTAATCCATAAGAGTATTTCGAGCGTACAGGCGCGGAGACATAAGCTGGCTTTGCAGAGATGGAATAAGCCTGTTTTACTGAAGTGACAGCATCTTTCTGAATCACCTTGGCGACCTATAACTCCAGTAAGACGGTCCTAGTAACGGCCACGTGACTGGAAGATTAGCTGTAAGATGCTTCTAGTCGCCGAGTGCTTGGCATGCGATCTCGGCCTCCGCTGCCCCAGTGCGTGAGAGAGCTGCATGAGGCGGGACATGAAAGGCGGGAGGACGTTTAATTGATCCACCTGTGTGAACGGCGGAGATTAAGCGGCTGTACTACCGGGAAAAGGACATTAAAAGTTGATGTTTTAATTTACGAACCTGGGAAAGGCCGGCTGCTCGCTATCGCGGCCACAGCGACATTGGAGTCCCTATCTTCGCCTGGTATTGTGTCATCGTGTGAAAATATGTAGAGGTCTCGAGACACTTGGCGTGGGTCATGCATGCAATGTTAATGTCAAGTTCGTCTTTGTATCAGGTAAGCACAGCTGCGTTACAGTGTGTGTGTGTGTGTGTGTGTGTGTGTGTGTGTGTGTGTGCGTGCGTGTGTGCGTGTGTGGTGTGTGTGTGTGTGTGTGTGTGTGTGTGTCTCTGTGTGTGTGTGTGTGTGTGTGTGTGTGTGTGTGTGTGTGTGTCACATTGCATGAGGGTGGATGTTCGTGAGTTTAACGTCCTTTTCCACCACATAGTTACATTGCATGAAATAATTTCTCCCTATATTGCTATATTACCACCTATTCTTGTCAATTTTTTCGACCATTCTTGTCAATTTTGCGTGTGTGTGTGTGTGTGTGTGTGTGTGTGTGTGTGTGTGTGTGTGTGTGTGTGTGTGAGAGAGAGAGAGAGAGAGAGAGAGAGGGGGTGGGTGTTTGGGGGTTTAACGTCCTTTTCCACCACATACGGGTGATATCAAAGACGGGGCAACGATGAAAAAGCCAGCACAAATTAATATTTGGCCCCAGCCGGGATACGAACTCACGACCGCAGCATTAGAAGTCCAACGCTCTACCATTCGACCACCCCGGCCGGCTCCCCGAGAGAGAGAGAGAGAGAGAGAGAGAGAGAGAGAGAGAGAGATTGTGTGTGTGTGTGTGTGTGTGTCCAATCTGATCAGCAAAATCACGACGACCCCCTTTTGAGGTGACGAACCCCGAACCCTACACCCCCCCCCACCCCCTCTCCGCCGCCTTAAATAACAGCCAGAGGACACTGACAAAATGGTCTCTTCCGCCTGCACCAGGGGAACAAAACGAAGACGAGGCTCTGACGGATGATGGGAACAAAAGGGCTGATGGGAAGGCATCTGGGACCTGCCGAAGAACTTCATCCATCAAATCTCGGCGCAGTGCGAACTCTCACAACTCGCGTGAAAGAGAGAGGTTGCGAACCTCATTAGCTTCAGCCAAGGGCCTCTTTCACTACCGCTTGGCTTGCTGAAATATCATCCGTCCTCAAAAACTTTCTCTGCCATACAAAAGACGAGAGAGATTTAGGGCGGCCAGTTAAGGCGTAACTGGAGTTGAAAATCGATCGGTGTTGAACAGTTGGACGCATAAAGTGTTACCCCCCTCCCCCAACAAACCGGTGGCCAATTGTGGGAGGATTTTCGCTGTCAGCCGATCTTTCCCTCAGCGGCCGTGGGTGGTTGGTTGGTTGGTTGGTTCCAGTTTACGTGACCAAACGTCGTATTCGTCCTTCCTCGCCCTACCAACACAAAACTCACGAAAATGACGCTTTTTTTTTTTCGTGACAATAAAAATCATTACAAACGAGCACACTGGCAGAAACAGGGTACATCAAACAAACACCAAACTTGACCCAACGCTCAATTTCTTAGGCCACAGATGCTCTAAGTGAACAGTCCACCCTGACGCCGTTCAATCCAAACAGACTTACAGGTCGAGGCGTTGGGAAGCGTTGGTCTAGAAATGAGAAGGTCGCTGGTGAGATCAAAATTTACACGCACGCGTTCCTCCACCAACCCTCCCTCCCTCCCTACGTCAAACACACAAACACCCACATCCACCGCCCTTCCTTTAGCAAGATTCCAGGTAGGCTGCCCATTGTGCTACCTGTGTTTACCTGGTCAGAGGGGGACCCCTACTCTGCTGATGGAGGGTCAACAGATAGTGTTTCCTACGCCAGCTCCGCCTGGTGGCCGTCCTCAATCCGCCAATTTGTCGCTTGCTTTTCCAATCAGCCCTCGTCATGTCCGGGCAGTCGCGAGTGAAATGCGAAGCGAGAGTGTAATGATGCGAGCTATCGTCTTCCAGGCTTTTTTTCCCCCCCAGCCCGCTTTTCACAGTGGTGGGTTCCAGTTCTAGCCCGAGGAAACTCCGTGAGACATGCTCACACGCTCAAGCCCTAGCCCAGGGTGGTGTAGGGAATCCAACCTCTGTTGTTGTCTTTGCATATTTTCCGGCATGATGCGCCCTGACTGATGGGGGAGACAGATGTCGGGGTGTGGTATGTCCCAGGTAAAACTAGCGAAAGTGTCCGAGGGGTGGCTGGCTACACGCTGCACTGAACATGCTGTGGTTAGGAAGAAGAGGAAAAGGGTCGCTGACGTGGAATATCCAAAACCAACACAAGGATACAAGAGAGAGAGAGAGAGAGAGAGAGAGAGAGAGAGAGAGAGAGAGAGATGATGATGATGATGATGATGAACAAACTCAACGGTAAAAGTTTTGACTAAAATTTTGTCGGTTTACAAAATTGTCATTGCTAATTCTACACAGAAACGAGACAACAAAAAGACAAAAATTCAAACAGAGAGAGAGAGAGAGAGAGAGAACGAACGAACGAACGAACGAACGAACGAACAAACGAACGAACGAACGAACTTTATGTTTCAACGGAAAAGATTTAGCCATACAATGGTTAATTTTCTATCTGCCGTTGAGAGAGAGAGAGAGAGAGAGAGAGAGAGAGAGGAGGATGAAGAAACTCAACGGTAAAAGTTTTGACTAAATTTTTTGTCGGTTTACAAAGTAATTAACTGCTAATTCTACACAGAAACGAGGCCACAAAAAAGACAAAAATTCAAACAGAGAGAGAGAGAGAGAGAGAGAGAGAGAGAGAGAGAGAGAGAGAGAGAGAACGAACGAACGAACGAACGAACGAACGAACTTTATTTTTCAACGGAAAAGATTTAGCCATACAATGGTTAATTTTCTATTTGCCGCTGAGAGAGAGAGAGAGAGAGAGAGAGAGAGAGAGAGAGAGAGAGAGAGAGAGATATTGAAATTGAAATAACTTTATTTGAAAACGGTGGAAGTTTTGGGTGGGTGGGGGTGGGTGTTTGGGGGTTTAAGGTGGAAGTTTTGGTCTTGCAACCAATTTTCAAACTTGCCGTTTTGAAAAACAAACAAATAAACAAAAAAAGCCAAAATGATCGAACATACGGAAAACTGAAACATGAAGAGAGAGAGAGAGAGAGAGAGAGAGAGAGAGAGAGAGAGAGAGAGAGAGAGAGCAGCAGCAATTTCAGCAGGCAAGTTGACAGGCCATTCTCCAGAGAGCATGAGAAACGTCTCTTGTTCCAGATACGAGCTACGAAAGTGAAGGCCAGACCCGCCGAGTCTGTAGAATGGGAAGAGACTCACCGACATCGTTAAAAACCTGTGACTGGGTCTTCAAACTGACGGAGAAATTAAACACAAAGTAACTGGACGCTTGGAGTTCCAATAGACAAAAAAAGCAAGCTCGAAAACATGGTGCGAATAGACAAAAAGAAGGAGAGTGCAGATAGACAAAAGAAGGCTCGAGAATGGAGTGCAGATAGACAAAAGGCGGATCGAGTGTAGAGTCACACAGTGAGAATAGACAAGGTAGGAGGGTCGATTGAAAATAAACACGTTTTGTGTCTTGACAATGGCACTGTGACAGGGACGATAATGTGGGGAAACGGGGCGAGAGAACAAAAGAAGAGAAATTCTATCACCGTTCACTTGACATAGCGGTGAAATCTTTTCGCTTTTCTGCCCCGACACGAGACGCTATTCACGCGACAACAAATGGAAAAATGAAACAAGTTTCTAGTCAGCATCCGGTGTCCGAGATACGTGCCACCACACTTCCGGTACGGTTGCGTAGCTTTGCTTAAGGACTATCACGAGACTACTTTGGCTAACCCGACCATGAGTGATCGGGGAAGTCACATCCTGGGTTAGGGATCCAAGCGAACAAAGTTTAACTTTTTGGTGGCTACATCTTTTGCATGGTGGAAGCACGGGAAAACGTCAGGCGGCTATAAGTAAAATGGCAACGTACCTAAGCTGTACGATGATGTTCACTAGCTGAGCTTAAAATTAGAATGGGATCCCCAATGGCGCATGGCGAACCTCACCTCACAGTGTCAGTTAGCGTTGGACATTTTCCACTGAGACACGCACGCACTGTAGCTTGTAGGGGTAAAGTGTACGTTTTCATGGAGCGCTATTCAGCGTCAGTTGTGTCCTATCATTATATAAATATTGGCCCAGCCACCACAGAGATATTAATGTGTTGATTTTTTTTTTCCTACGGCTGGATCCTTGACCCTCGATTACAGGAGAGGGACATCATGACTACCACGAGACTTGCTTCGACCAGTAACTTAAAAAAAAAAAAGAAAAAAAAAAAAAAAAAAAAAAAAAGGAAAAAAAAAGCACAAAAATCTGTGGAAGCTTCAGGCAGTGTGTGTGTGTGTGTGTGTGTGTGTGTGTGTGTGTGTGTGTGTGTGTGTGTGTGTGTGTGCGCGTCTGTTTTGATCGCCTTCTTTTAGCAATACCGATACTAATACGATCTGGCCTGCCGGACACTGTCGAAATGCTTATTAGAAACTGTCTCCGCTTGTCTTTGTTGCTTCGGTTCTGTTTCTTGTCAAGTGTCTGGTGCGTGGCGTTTGCCGCTGTTTCGGACCAACACACGCTATTCGTCACGCTTTATTAACCACAAATCAAACATTGCCATCATTACTCAGCACGCGACGCTGCAGGGAATTTTTCACTTCATCGGAAATTGGAGCGGGTCTCGTCTCATGGGAATCAGTCAAGATGGTGCTTTCCTTCCTGCCGCTTCTTTGGTGAATAATAATGAATAACTATAAGGGGTGAGCGGTGGTCTAATAAATAGCGTGTCGGATTAACCCGCTGCGCTACTGAACGGCCGTCACCAATGTCATGGCGATGAAGCGTGGGTTCGAGCCCAGGTCGAGCTTGTGATATGTGATACCGGTTTTTCCTGGCTGCCGGGCTGCTCATAACGTCTTTCTGCAACAGAATCTGGTGCACGTGCAGCTCAGTCAAAGTTTCCGTTTTTCAGAACTAGCTGACCAGGGCCCGTATGTAATAGTCGAGGTTAGGGCTTTTAGCCCTGGGTTAGAGTCCAGCCTCGAACTAAACTAGCTCTAGGGTTGATTTTTTTTTTAATCAAAATGCGGGCCCATTCCAGCAAGGTGTCTAAGCCGTTATAGAAGGAATTTTTTCTTCTTTTCTTCGCTTCCTTTTTAATTTAATTTTACTTTTATCCTAGTCTTGGTTACGCCCGGAGCCGTGGGTTAAATTAACCTCGAGTTTTACATACGGGCCCAGGGACCTAGTTTGCTGAGCTCTGGCCTGAGGACTTGGTGTGAAACAACTGGAGTCCTTGGGAGTCGGGTACTCCTGCTCCCACCCAATCCACCAGCACCCACAGTGTACAGATCCTAGACAGTACGTGTAGAGAAGATGGTGTGTACGGAGAAGTATTAACGCCTGCACGGAAGTATATGACCATTTTTAATGTCAATGGATTTACAACATTACCGCTCTGTGAACAGTGCGTACTATTGAACCAACCAATCACCGACCAACGATTCTGCCGATTCACCTGCTTACTCAGCGCCGACAGACTCACCAGTTCTCCAACTAACCCGCCAACCAACCAACCCAGTCTACCAGTCAGTCATCTCATCAACCCATCTCAATGCTCTGGTCGAGAGTTCGAATCCCGACTGAGGCTAAATATTTGTGCTGACCTTTTTCTCGTTGCCCCGTCTTTGATATCACCCTTACGTGGTGGAAAAGGACGTTAAACTCCCAAACACCCACCCACCCACCCCTCATCAACCCATCCACCAGTCCAAGAGCCAAGCAAATCTGTAGCCAGCCAGCCCAGCATATCAGCATTTTAACAATCTTCTGACCACCAGCTCATCAGCTATCAAGAGCCATCCGGTTGAGCAGTCCACCACTAGTCCATATATAGCCCACCAGCCAGTGAACCAGCCCTCCGACCCACCATCCAACCAGTGAACCAGCCAATCAAGGAACCGGCCCGCCAACCCATCAACCAACCATTGAACCAGTCCACCCACCAACCAACCACCATCGAACCGGCTCACCAACCCACCCACCAACCAACCAGTGAACGAGCCGAACAACCCACAAGCGTACCAACCTGTCAGACAACTCACCAATCTGTGCTTTCAGGGTGTCTGCACTCCATTCATTGCCGCATACTTTTGGGATCCGTGTAAGCCCAGTGTCCCCCCCCCCCTCCCCCAAAACAGGAGGAGAAAAATCAGAGCTAAAGGATCGTGCATTGCTCTCCTGAGTGTTGATCGGCAAGCCTCATCTGGCGCGCCCAAGGCTGAGGGACGAGTTATTTGTAATCTGTATCCCACACGACCCCGAGTAGCGGCCCCTGAGCAGGCTAATTCCGCATGCCTAATTGCTCACGACCAGATCGGAGACTTTTCCCAGGCGGCGTGCCTGTGTTTAATGGATGGGCGATGTTGTCTGCTCGCTAGTGCGTGATAAATAACACCAAATCTCACCTCGGTCGCTCTTTGTGAGTTTTTTTTTTTTTTTTGGGGGCCTACATGAAAGGCAGCCATTGGAATTTTATCATTTTAGAAGCAATGTACTCCATTTCCATCCTCTTCAAGTTGATAGACAGCGCAGTTAGAGACGAACTGCCAACTTAAGATTATATCAGCTTTATTATCTCTTTTTCACTCCGCGAGTGGCTGAGCCTTGTTCGTTTATGTCGTCGTCGAGCCAGCTGCTCTTTTGTATCTCTTTACGAGAAAAGCTGATTTTTTTTGATTTTTTTTTACTTGATGTGAAGCAGACCGAGTTTGTCGAGGCGTAATTGTCAATGATTGACGTCTGGTATGGCCGGTACTGAATGAATTATGAGTGGTGACATTGGGCGCGGTGATTTTACCGTACCCCCCTCGTGTTGCGTTTTGTGTTGCTTTGTGTGAAGACAGTGGGGAGTGGTACTAGCGCTGTAGTTACTGTGTCTATCTTCTCCTTTCACTTTTATATGACTGAACTGAGCGCGGACGGAGGAGGCACAACCTGAACTAGCCAGTACTAGGGGGAAGGGAGGTGAGGGTGGTGGTGGGGGGTGGGGGAAGGGGAAGGGGGCCGGCCAGGATAGCCGAATAGTAGAGCGTTGGACTTTCAATGCTCGGGTCGTGAGTTGGAAACCCGGCTGGGGTGAAATATTTGTGCTGGTCTTTTTCTCGTTGCACCGCCTTTGATATCACCCATCCATGGTGGAAAAGGACGTTGAACTTGACTCACGAACACACACACACACACACACACCCTGCCAGTACTGGGATGTCCTTATCTTTTTCTTTTTTCCTACTGCTGTGTGTGGTCGGAGCCTGGTGGTAACATCATACACCTTGTACACTCTTTATATGCATAGTGAGCTGTCTCGTTGAAGACCCGGGTTCCATTCCTTGCTGAGCAGGGGTGGGAGGATCTTTCTTTTCTTATCGGGTCAAATTCATGTGCCGACTCAATAATCGCGGTCGACTTCATCTCCATGTACACAGTAAAAGACAATGATCGCATTAATAAGGCGCTTTGTCGTCCCAAATATTCAGCTCAAAGCGCCGCGAGCTAAACCCAACATACACTCTCACGTGAATCACACGCATTCTCTCACACACTGGACATGAAACACATTGCAAATCACTTGGTGCGAAGGGACAGCTCAGCAATTTTAAGTTCCGGAATTTTAGAATTGTATTTACTTTTGAATGTTGTGGGCTGAACATTTCCAAAGCAGATCCATCAAATTTGAGCGTTAAAGGTCCGATATGCATCACTGATTCGAAGAAGAGTAGACCTATCAAGACTGGGCTGCTTTCTTATCGGAAATCACGGACTCCTCGTTATCGTTCATGTTGCTTGGTTATCCCCCGTGAATATTGCAGGCTTTCTCGTTCCTATTGTTTTGCATCGTGACACACGTAGCCAAGTCGGAAGCAATCTTTAGCGAAGGCTGTTATATTATGTATCACTCAGATGAAAGCAGCAGCAGCCCACCCGCGCCTATCTTAGCAACGCACCCTAACCTCCCCATGACGCCGCGTCACGCTTGGCTTGACCCGCAGGCAGAGAAATCCCGTGCGCCATCGCCAGTCACCCACCCGTGACGTCCCCCTCATCAAACGCCCCGACAACAACTTCTTGACGTCTCCACGCCACCCGCTACTGGCACTATCGCGAGCCATGGGTCGACCCTCTGTATGGAGGAGGCTGAGATTTAGAAATGTTCAGCCCACAAAATTTGAAAATAAACGCAATTTTTAAATCCCGGAGCTTGAATTGCTGAGCTGATCCTTGACACCACGTGATTGTACTGTCTTCATGTCCAGTGTGTGAGAGAATGCGTGTGGTTCACGTGAGCGTGCGTGCTGGGCTCAGTTCGCGGGGCTTTGAGCCAGTCAAAGAAACTGAGTAAATCGCCTACACAATACTCAGTTATTATTATTATTATCGTTGTTATCATTTTAGTCGTCACCGGAGTTTTCGAAACACACCGCTTCAACTCGGTGGTTGTCCCTTACAAGGTACTTCTAATGCTCGGGTCGTGAGTTCGATCCCGGCTGGGGCCAAATATTTGTGCTGGCTTTTTCATCGTTGCCCCGTCTTTGATATCACCCTCTGTGGTGGAAAATGGCGTTAAATCCCCAAACCCCCACTGACCCACCCCTTACAAGTTACAATGCAATATGCTACACAGCGGTACAGTGCCGCGATACTCTACGGTACGGCACGATGCGATACGATGCGATGCGATGCGATGCGATGCGGTACTGACGATGCGCTACGATATCTCGCTAAAGTCGTCACCGATCGTTCGACAAAGTTGGAACCAAGATAGCTAATCGGCAGTAGACCGCTGACTGAATTTCAATGCTCGCGTCATGAGTTCGAATCCCGACTGGCAACCACATTCAGTACTGGATTTGTCCTCTTCAGCATTTTGTCTTTGGTGTCACTCTTATGTGTGCAAAATAACGTTAAACCCAACAAACCAAACCAAACCTTCAACGAAATGCGGGGAGCTTGGATAGCCGAATGGTAGAGCGTTGGACTTTCCAAAAGCTCGGGTCGTGAGTTCAAGTTCGAATCTCGGCTGGGGCTAAATACTTGCACTGGCCTTTTTCTCGTTGCCCTGTCTTTTGATATCACCCGTACGTGTTAGAAACAGACGTTAAATTCCCAAACACCCACCCACTCTTCAACGAAATGCAAACTGACCGAGAGCTGTAAGGAGACATACAAGATACAAGACACAAGATACTGTTTTTCAGTCCCAGACATGGGAAATTACAATGTCCGCTTAAAACATCTCTCTCTCTCTCTTTTAAATGTTCCTGTCTTATTAGAGTGTAGTTTCATTTCCTATTGTTTTATTGCTATTTTCCTTCTTTCCTGTTGCATTGTGTGTGTGTGTGTGTGTGTGTGTGTGTGTGTGTGTGTGTGTGTGTGTGTGTGTGTGTGTGTGTGTGTGTGCATTTTGCTATTTAGATAGATACTACTAGAAATAGCAACGGCAGGTATGAAAATTGACTTTTTTACGTTAACTACCTCTACCGTTGAAAAATAAAGTTTTCTTGATTCTCTCTCTCTCTCTCTCTCTCCCCCCCCCCACCCCCGCACCCACAAAGTCCATATCAATAAGAATCCATGCAATCCACACACCGCGTTATTCCTTTCACAGCAATGCCTCATTTTTCTCAGCCCTTCTGCAAGTCACGGCGCAAGCCCGAGCTGTCAAAACTGAAATTGTCGCGTCGACCCAGGCAGCGAGAAATAATCACTAGATGTCCTTTTTTTTATCTGCACTCATCCCCTATCATTACCAGGTACGGGTCGGTCAGCCCGGTCAGCCCTCTCTGCATGTTTACAGCTGTGACAATAGTGTGGGGGATAAAAGCGACAGGAGGGGGCAGGGAACTGATGAAAGTATCCTGGGGATTTGGACCTGTCTGTTTATGTCGTGTACCAATTTGTACCTACTGGACACACGGGGGTCGGGCGTATGTGCGCCATCGCGACTGTTTAAAGGTCTGCAATCTAAAAAAAAAAAAAGAAGCCAAAAACAGTGTTTTTTTTGTTTGTTTTTTTTAAAAGAAATGCTACTCCTATGACTGTGCACAATGCAGGCAACTCTGTCACAGTTGCAGAGTTGTCAGCGCTCTGGAGACCCTTGTAAAACCAGAACATGAGTTTGCAGCGAGTTTACTGTTCTTTCGGTCAGTGAGCGAGACACATCGCTAGAGCGTCTAGCGGGTGTTGTGTGCTGCACGAGAAGACTAGTCACTGCGCTCTTCAGTTCTCACTCAATGTCAAAACCCAAACTGAGCAGTGAAATCAGGCTGCCCTTGGTTTTTATTGGGGTTTCAGGGACGCTGACAACTCTGTAACTGTGACAGAGTTGACTGTGCATTTTTTAAAGGCACTGTTTGTAGCTTTTTGTTGAGATTGCAGACTTTTAAGACTGCCTGGATGGAATGACCACTTGCGGTTCATTTTTTTTTAATCGAACTTGGGTGTATGAAGTGACTGGGTACATATATTATAGCGTTTTAAGGAAGGCGATTGTGTAGCGAGACAGGAGGGGTCACGGTACACATGAAACTGTTCCAGGGATTAGGGCGTGTCTGTGAACGTCGTGTACCAATTTGCACCCACTGGGTGGGTGGGTGTTTGGGGGTTTAACGTCTGTTTCCACCACATACGGGTGATATCAAAGACGGGGCAACGATGAAAAAGCCAGCACAAACATTTTGCCCCAGCCGGGATACGAACTCGCCACCCGAGCATTGGAAGTCCAACGCTCTACCATTCGGCCACCCCGGCTCCCGCACTGGGTGGGTGGATCTTTCGAGGTTTAACGTTTTGTTTTGTTTTCCACCACGAGTGTCACCCCAAAGACGAGTGCACTGGGAAAAGCCTTCTGATCTCGAGTCAAACTCGAACGGGTGAGCCACCCGACTTCCGCGTGAAGACATGAGTGGATGGGTATTGTTGGGTTTCTAGTCTTCCGTCGAACAGGAAGGGCTATACAGGAATTCAACAAGTGAGTCCAGAAGATATCCTGGAGTTCTTCAGACACTCCTGGTGATTCTTGATGCTTTACAACTCGGGGTAGCTCACCATGGACCCAATATAGTCTAAATTCCTGAAGGTGTCTAGAACATCTCCTAGAGTTCATCGGGGAGCCGGGGTTGCCGAATGGTAGAGCGTTCGACTGTCAATGCTCGGGTCGTGAGTTCGAATTCCGGCTGGGGCCAAATATTTGTGCAGGCCTTTTTTTTTTCTCGTTGCCCCGTCTTTGATATCACCCGCACGTGGTGGAAAAGGACGTTAAAATCCCAAACACCCATCCTTCTAGAGTTCATCAAACACTCTTCGAGATTCTCAGTGCTTTAATAATAATAATAATAATAATAATAATAATAATAATTGACACTTATAAAGCGCTCCTTCTCACAGAGAGCTCACAGCGCTTTACAAGGAAACAAAAGATAAAACAT
The DNA here is from genome assembly GCA_018292915.2 of Batillaria attramentaria. Taxonomy (NCBI): domain Eukaryota; kingdom Metazoa; phylum Mollusca; class Gastropoda; family Batillariidae; genus Batillaria; species Batillaria attramentaria. The sequence goes on along the minus strand of JACVVK020000467.1, from coordinate 25,050 downwards.
TGGAACAATACAGTCACATATGAACAAAGCATAGCACATAGATACAAACAATACAGTACACCTTCACAAAACACACAACATATCAACACTACAATCAGACAGGTGCCTGCAGGTACAGTGGGCGAATGGGTCCCTTCCACCGCGGTACATAAGCGGGAAGGGCGGTACATACAAACTTGCCTCTGAAGGGATACGAACCCTGGACCATATATAGTCAGGATGCTCTACCACTGAGCTTTAGTGCCGACATAGACGTTAGGGAGAGAACTTTGGGCCCATTTTTGACGAAATCCGCCCAACATCATCCGCTTAGCACATGTTGTACCTCGCCGGAGTATCCCACTTTTTTTTCAACCCTTTTTCGGTTTTGACCCTATATGAGGAAAATCAAGCATGATTAACGGTTCCTTGACGGCTCTTACGGCAGCAAACACGAGTATAATCAAAATGTAACACCCCCACTAAGGCAAGTTTAAATTCACGCAGACATGAATTTATTATGATCTTTGTTTTTAGTGAGGCCACTTTTAGTGCACAACCCCAACGTACTTGGTAGGATCTGAGTTACAAAATTCATCCTCAAGTTAACAGCAACAGCATCGACCACCCCCGTCGTTATTCTACCCAACTTACTGTCACCGAGTCCCAGCGATTTTGTATTCCCGAACTCTCGCGGATTTATAATCGGATTGGAAACCCTTTGGTCTGTTATCAATAATTATCACGACGTAGACACTACATGATCAGTTGTAATGACGGTCTAAGCCTCTGTATGTGGACTTCTGCTTCTTGGAATGTAAACAGAGCTGCAAAACGGGAAACATAAAACCTAAGTCCTTCCACTAAAATACCCTAATCCTTTCTTTACGTTGCTCTTACTGGTGGCTTCACGCATGTTTAATGGTGGGGTGCTGATATTAATCCCTGATATAGACCTGATTTAGCTAACTAGACGGAAAGTCTGTGGAAGTTTGTTATTTTCATCAGGGAAAATAGTTTATGTGTCGTGTCGCTGACGTGGTTGGTGGTCCAGTTGTTGGACAGAAATCAATGACGGAATTCTCAGAGACAGACCTAGGTTTCTATTTCTGGAAGGCTGTCTACACAAAACTGCAAAATCCTGACAAAATTAAACAAAACAACAACGACAACAAACACTCTGAAACAAACACCCCAAAGCAACAAAACCAAACAGCAGAACCAAAACCAACCAACCAACCAACAAAACGAAAAAAAACAAAAAAAAACAACAACAGCAGGAACAACAACAATACCCCGATACAAAAATTCCAATGCAAAACAAGCAAATAATAATAATATATTAATGAGAGATAAATAATGATAATAATATTAATAAATGGTATTTTGTAGGACGCATTTCTGTAGAATAAAACTCAATGCGCCAATCACTCGCCGACACATTTTACAAACGGTGGACACGCATACACTGATGAAACCTACTAGCTAGTGACACAGAAAATTACTGGAAGGCTTTACAAATGAGGAAAGTTTTATTTTAAATTGCTCTTAAATATAGACAGTGTGGGCGCATTTCTCAGATTTGCTGGGAGTGAATTCCAAAAGGTTGGTGCCACAAAACTGAAAGAGTGCTCGTTCTACAATAACAGGAAGAAGACTGAGTTTAACATTTACGAAAAAGAACTAAGTTTAATTCAAAAAGGAATCTTCACAATACACGTCAGTTTTTGAAATCTCAACAAAGAACCTCACGTTTTTAGAATGTGTATAAAGAACTGGCTTTAGGATGTCTGCAAAGAACCTCACATTTAGAGTGTCTATAAAGAACCTGGCATTTAGGATGTCTATAAAGAACCTCACATTTAGAGTGTATAAAGAACCTGGCATTTAGGATATCTGTAAAGAACCTCACATTTAGCATGTCTATAAAGAACCTCACAATTAGAACGTCTGTAAAGAACCTGGCATTAAAATGTCTATAAAGAACCTGGCATTTAGGATGTCTGTAAAGAACTTGGCATTTAGGATGTCTATAAGAACCTCACATTTAAAATGTGTTTAAAGAACCTCACATTTAGAATGTGTATAAAGAACCTCACATTTAGAATATCTATAAACAACCTGGCAGTTAGGATGTCTGTAAAGAACCTCACATTTAGAATATCTATAAAGAACCTGGCAGATAGGATGTCTGTAAAGAACCTCACATTTAGAATATCTATAAGGAACCTCACATTTACAATGTCTATAAAGAACCCCACATTTAGATTTCATGAAGAACCTAACTTTTAAAAATCTGTGTTTAAAAAACTCCGTTCTGTAACGTCAGCAAAATAGTTTCCGCTCCTCTTATTCTGCGCCTCGAACAAAATCGGAATACTTGCACTTGAAAACAAGCCGACAAAACAAACAAAACCAAAAAAACAAAAAACCCAAAAAACAACAAAAAAACAAACAAACAAAAAAACAAAACAAAACAAAAAAAACGTCGTGACATGGCTGATCACACTGGTCCTTGAGGAGCACCAGACTAAGAAAATGACCATAGTTCACGTCTCAGGAACCAGAGGTCAAACCGACACAGGTCAGACTGACAAGTGAATACAAAAAGTCGAGTTGAAAAGCGAACCTGTCGTTCTGAGCCGGTCCGGTTCGGTTTGCGTTTTGCTGTTGAGACCCCCCACATTTCTTGGGACAAAAATCTCTCGCTGGCTTCCGCTCTTCTTCCCCTAATGTGTCAATAAGAAGCGTTTAAGATACGGAGGCAAAGGGGTGTCGCTGCCGTAACGGAGGAAAAACTAAATTAAGTTTAATTCCCCAGCAAGATGGACTTTTTGTTTTGGGGTGTGTGTGTGTGTGTGTGTGTGTGTGTGTGTGTGTGAAAGGAAAGGGAGAGAAACAAAACGATCAGCCCCGTATTTTTTTGCGTCCGCGATCAATTTTTAAACCCCACGAAAGAGAAACTGAAACACACACACACACACACACACCCACGAGCTGAAAATCGGTCTGACGTCAGTCAGCAAAGTTTTGCGAAGACTTCCCGGTTAATACGAGTGCGTTTGTGTCAATTCCTTTGCACGTCAAGCTTCGGTTTTAATTCACCGAACCTTGTGTTCTCGAATGTTTATTGACCTAACAAATCCCCAAGGCAGGTCACAACGACCCAGGTCACGGACGACCACCATTGAAAAGAACGACAACTCCTCGTAATCTTGTTTTGAAGACGTTTTGGACAAGAGGAGTTTGTGTGGTATTCTCAACCCATGACACCATGCAGAGCATCACGTGACACTGACGGACAGGCGGTGAAATAAACCCTTCAGTTGTGCTGGGAGGAAAAGGGAACAGAAGCAGGAATCACGTGACGTGCTTTTCCCCTAAGCCTCCATTTTCCTCTGGTCTCCAGGTTCTTTTCTGAACCTGGAGAATTGAAAACCATTTTGCTGTAAGCGTAAATTGCAAGGGAAGGGCATTCGAAATGGCCATCTTTATCAAAGGGTCTCTTAGAAACGATAATCACAAAGTTACAGAGATTTACTGCCGCTCGTAAATGTCTTCTCGTAAAATCTCGTAAATGAACATGTGACTGAAAGACCGTTTCCTCAACAACAATAGATCCTAGAATTTCCTCTTGCATCTCACTTTCATTTCATTTTATGTAAGAGAATTAGAATTACGGTTTCTCGTTGGCGTGGAAGGCAATGGAGTGTCGAGTTTAAACTCAGAGTTAAAGCGAGTGGGTGTGATTGTGTGTGTGTGTGTGTGTGTGTGTGTGTGTCAGTGTGTGTGTGTGTGTGTGTGTGTGTGTGTGTGTGTGTGAGAGAGAGAGAGACAGAGACAGAGACAGAGACAGAGACAGAGAAGGGGTTGTGGGCTGTTTTAATCTTGATGTTGTGGACCATCTGTTTATCACGTTAGTATTCCTAATGTATGTTTTCAACTGACACTTCATACATTGTAAGTTTAAGAATCTTTGTATTTATCGTTCCACGTTCCTTGTTCCATGACGAGCCTACAGAGTGAATTCTGATTTTTATCAGATGATAAAGCTACATTCAATTGAACTGATTTAAATAAAGGGATGTTTTAATTTCAGTTCGGTATCGATAGTTTTGACTGGGGCTTGACCCCTTCTGTATTCGTCTTTACGTAGTTCTGAGTTCCCGGTCATAATTTTGTCGTTAATAGTTGTAGAGCAACAGCCAAGTCAGTGCAGAGGGGCTGACAGAGAGAGAGAGAGAGAGAGGGGGGGAGGGAAGGGGGGAGGGAAGGGGGGGTAGGGATAGGGAGGCAGTGTTCATGACGAGATTGTTACGTGATAACTCAGTCGGCTTTAAAGAGGACAACTCCATTAATCAGCCATCCATTTAAAAAAAAAATCTCGTTCTTCATTCCTGGGGTTTCCATGTGACTGCACGTGGATTTCGGCAAAAAAGGATGGGGGGGGGGGGGGGCAGAAGTTGGTGATGATGTTAGTTTGTGTGTGCTTGTGTGTGTTATGTTTCCATGTGTCTTGAAGTGAACTTTGGGTGGGTGGGTACAAGGGGTGTGTGTGTGTGTGTGTGTGTGTGTGTGTGTGCTGCCTGTGTCGTTTTTTTTCTACCCCAGCTCTTTTGCCAGCTCAAATGGTATTCCTCCCAGGTCATGGGTGGAATACACGAAAGCTGGGAGTGAGAGGAGGGAGTGACGATGAATAGGCGTTGAGTTGGGTCCCTGCATCCTATGCGACAAGGCAGAAACCCTAGCACAATACTGTGTACGGCTTGGCCTGCCCCCCCCCCCCCCACACACACAGAGGGTTTCTCTCCGTATTGCACGTGCATCCCGTGACTGTGGCAGTGAAAAATTAAGGCATCGTGATCTCGAGCCCCGCCGATCGATCCGTCGTTCTTTCTCGCACTGTTTTATTTGATCGTCAGACACAGTTGCCGGGTGTCTTGAAACTACATTAATCACTAGGGACAGGCGGCTTCTTGCCTTCATCATGCACGGACCGGGGGGAGCCGGCCGAATGAGGCTGGAGCTTGGGTGGTTCTCAGTGTCTTTTGGTGCCTTCGCTGATTGGAGCCTTGTGGGTCACGGAACTCTTACGCCACTTCCTCTGCTTTCATGGCGTCAGATAGCAACAGTAAGAGTCATGAATCTCCACAGCCTTGTGGTGTCCGCTATGTTATCGGGACTCAGTGTTACCTTACCGTATCGAGGCTTACAGAGAGAGAGAGAGAGAGAGAGATGATGATGATGATGATGATGATGGTGTGGAGACTTGATACAGCGCACGGCTCCACCCTAAATGAGTGCTCACAGCGCTTACGGAGAAGTTTTGAAAGGAAAGATAGTGAAAAAAAAAATGGATGGGTGGGTAAGAGGGTGTTTAACGTCCTTCTCCACTACGTACGGGTGATATCAAAGACGGGGCAACCAGGAAAAGGCCAGAACAGATATTTTGCCCCAACCGGGATTCGAACGGGAGAGAGAGAATCAAGAATCAAGAATCAAGAAAACTTTATTTTCCAACGGTAGAGGTAGTTAACGTGAAACAGTCAATTTTCATACCTGCCGTTGCTATTTCTAGTAATATTTATCTAGAGAGAGAGAGAGAGAGGGGGGGGGGGGTGTTCCTGAAACAATTGCTCATTATGACACTTTTTTTTTTTAAAGAAGATCAAGTTGTCCTTTTGCTGTGAACAAATGAGCATCAGAAAGTGTTCTTTATGTAAGTCCTGATGAATATCAAAACGCCAGTCCACATATTCAGTACTCTACCGAACCAACACAGTTGTCTGACACAACCAAAACGTACCGACTTTCACGTTCACACTTTCTTCAATCTTACGAACCGACGGTCCGCAAATCCCAGTTTGTTCCTTTTTTCTTTTTCTTTTTTTTTGGCGAGAATTTTGTGGCTCGGACTTAGATCAACGCAAACCAATTTGCCGTCGGCACAATACATTGCAAAGAATACACCGTATAGAAGAAGCACCCCATCACTCACAGCTATGATCATGAACTGGAGAAGTCGGGGGCGGAATCGTCGCGTTGAAATCGCAACATCCCTTTAGAGAGGTTTACAATCGGGCCCCGAAACAGGCCGGATACAGTTCATCCCAGCGGATCGAAGTTTGATCCTCCTGCACAGGGGGGAACTGTCCGAGTTTTTGCTTTTGTATGGGCGGCGAGCTTTGTGCGAGGCGGCCGGATCCCTGTGATTTCACTGATTTGCAGGATTGCATGCACGCCTGAAGTGCGCGATGCCTGAACTTTAATTATTCTTCACACCCGACTAAATTAAACCCATTTCCTGCCGCTAGATGGCGGGCCGCGTCAAGTTGCTGCAGGCGAGTGGAAAATGTTGTGAAATGCAGTCTCTAAACCCCTCCCCCCCCCCCACCCTCCCTCGCCTCTCCCTCCCTCACCCGCCCCAATCCGCACGATTTGTGGGTTGCAACTGTCAAGCCGGCGCTGAACAGAGAGGAAAAAAAAAAAATGCTTCTCAACCTCGAGCGGCTAATGCCACGGTTGTAGAGCGTCTATGGCAAGGATTTTGAGACCTATCAATTCAAGCCACCGACTCCGGTGCAGTGAGCGCAAAACTGAAGCGCTAATGACTGGAGACAGCTTCTTGTCCCCGCCGGTCCTGACGCAAACCGCTCTTAAACAACCACGACACTGGTCATTTCAGGGGGCCTAATGCCCAGACCAGCGGATGATGTCACGTGACTGAACGTGTCTCTGGCCTGGCCGGCTGCGCCGCTGAAGGCGGGGAGGAGAGGGGGGCGGGGGGGGGGGGTTCAGCCTCGTTGAGACAGTGTTGTTTACGACCACTGCCAGGAAGTGCATCTGTCTTCTTAGCGTTGTGATGGCGATACATGGGTCTGGGGTCTGTAAAGTCTCAATGCGTTTGTCAGGCGAACAACAACGCTGTTGAAAACTTTGCATTGAATGCGCTTAAAGATCTAAGCTCCCAACAAAAAGCTTTCCGAAGTGTGAAAAACATTTACAGAGTCGACCGTGCAAGCACAGTCAACTCTGTCACAGTTGCAGAGTTTTCAGCGTCCCTGAAACCCCAATAAAAGCCAAGAGCAGCTTGATCCAGAGCTCAGTTTGTGTTTTGACACTGAGCGAGAAAAGATCGTGCAGCACTCAACATCCCGGCGCTGGACACTGTAACGATGTGTCTCGCTCACTGACCAAAAGCCAAATAATGTCACGGCAAACTCGTGCTCTGGTTTTATAAGGGTCCTCGAAGCGCTGAAAACTCTACAGCTGTGACAGAGTTGGCTGTGCTTGCACGGTCGACTTTGTAAAATTTGTTCACACCTCGGAAAGCTTTTGTTGGGAGCTTAGATCTTTAATCAGTGCATCCAAAATCAGATACTTCGGTCGCACTATAGCATCTGAGACCATTGTGGTCACTCTGGTCGGCGTCAGTAGAAGTTGTTTTGGAAGTGTACCGCGTACTGAACAGACGACGTCATGTGGTGGGGACTGAGGACCAGCTAGACGGCCGCTGTTTGGCAGCTATTTTCAGAAGCTTTGTCGAGCCCCAGTCTGTTCAGGGATTCAAT
>JACVVK020000467.1:0-12500 GCA_018292915.2 Batillaria attramentaria | reverse complement strand
TGGGGGGGGGGGGTAGTGTGTGTGGGGCGGGGGAGGGGGGTGAAGGTGGTAGTGGTGGTGTCTTTTCACAGAGAGAGAGAGGGGAAGAAGAGATGACATTTACCTGGATACCTGGCTTGGTCCTGTTTAACATCGGTAAACGCTCGTTCTCAATCCAGACTGCCAGAATGTGTAGTTTATTGGAAATGCTTCTGCAGTCGAGTAGGGTGTAGGTTTTGTTCCGGCCGACAACCCTAACATTTCAAACACACGCACCTGATGCCGACTGAATCTCAGCACAGCACTGGCCCGCTGAGTGATGGAAATTAACGGAGGCAACCCGCTTCTCTGACCTTTCCAGCTGAGAGATGACTTGAAACGGCCGAGCTTTTACTCGGCATGTCGCCTCTTGTGCAACCTGTTTAGGGAGGTTTTCTTTTCATTCACTTTCGCGCCCCTCCTCCCATTTGTCACCACGCAAAAAAACGACAGCCCAGAAAAGGGCAGCGGGGAGAGATGTATGGCAGCTGCCTGCCGCCTCTCCTCCACTTCCAGAACCTCGTCTCCTCCAGGCGAGGATGTCCGTTCGTTTTAATCTGAGCTCGAGTGCCTTCCCCTGTCCCTGTCACATCCACCAAGCGGAGCCGGCTAAAGTCTCGTAACTCAGACCGCACTGCTTACCCCCCTTGTTTCACGTGTTACAAAAGGCTGAGGAAATGGCGCACAACGGCTGAAATTCCCATCTGTCGCCTGGGTTCGAGTTGTTCAATTATTCACCATCTCCTCCGGGAGAAGGGCTAGGACCCCGCCCGACCCTACCCCGACCCTGCACACTCTCCGGGCACGATACGAGACTTTGGCGAGGGCCAGGTCGTGACGTAGGACTTCATCGGGAGACCGTCTGCTCAAGACGCCGCATTCGTCAGCGGCTGTCCCGAGATTGGGTAATATTTGCCCCACGTGGTTCTGGCTCAGACTTCTGCAATCGTCACCCACACTCCGGGACTGGGCGTTACATTGTTCTGTTTACCTCCTGTGACGGCCTTTCATGTTGGTGAATTCGTTCCAGAAACCGTCTTCAGACTTGGTGTGTTTGTCAGTCAGACGGTCTCGCTGTTGCCCGCCCTACCACACACAATCCCTGCATTTTTCATTTCCCTCAACGTAGCCGAGCTATCAGAGTCTGCAGGATAATGGCCACTGGTCGATGCAGCAGAGTTTTGAAGTGAAGACTTACAGGAAACTGTTATCGTAAAATTGTTCCATCTCTATTAACATTCATTACGCTGGCGTCAGGGACATGGAACGAATAATCACGCTGCTATCTGCAGCATTACGGGGAACAATGGCCATTGAATCATTCCTCCATTTCATCCGACAGGGAAATTCATGAATATTTCCCTTTCCATTTGTATCCTAGGAAATTTAATTTAGGGTTTCTGGCTCAAAGACGATTTAAGCGCTGCTATCGTGAAAGAGAATGATTGCAGAAGTATGTATTATCAATGAGGAGCGGGCCATGTTCCTTTTTTTTTTTTCTTTTTGCAAGAAACCAAATAAATCATCTGATCTGAGTCTACATCTTCAGTTATCCGCAGCTCCAAACAGCGTTTCTTCTTCATTCTTGTCGTTATTATCTCCATTTCTACCGTAGTCAGGGGAGCCGGGACCAGTCGAGCGTCAGTGCTCAGGTCGTGAATTCGATCCCCGGCTGGGGCCAAATATTTGTGCCGGCTTTTTTCTTGTTGCCCTGTCTTTGATATCACCCACACGTGGTGGAAAAGGGCGTTAAACTCCCAAACACCCACCCACCCTCTACCGTAGTCAGGGGAGCCGGGACCAGTCGAGCGTCAGTGCTCAGGTCGTGAATTCGATCCCCGGCTGGGGCCAAATATTTGTGCCGGCTTTTTTCTTGTTGCCGTGTCTTTGATATCACCCACACGTGGTGGAAAAGGGCGTTAAACTCCCAAACACCCACCCACCCTCTACCGTAGTCAGGGGAGCCGGGACCAGTCGAGCGTCAGTGCTCAGGTCGTGAATTCGATCCCCGGCTGGGGCCAAATATTTGTGCCGGCTTTTTTCTTGTTGCCGTGTCTTTGATATCACCCACACGTGGTGGAAAAGGGCGTTAAACTCCCAAACACCCACCCACCCTCTACCGTAGTCAGGGGAGCCGGGACCAGTCGAGCGTCAGTGCTCAGGTCGTGAATTCGATCCCCGGCTGGGGCCAAATATTTGTGCCGGCTTTTTTCTTGTTGCCGTGTCTTTGATATCACCCACACGTGGTGGAAAAGGGCGTTAAACTCCCAAACACCCACCCACCCTCTACCGTAGTCAGGGGAGCCGGGACCAGTCGAGCGTCAGTGCTCAGGTCGTGAATTTGATCCCCGGCTGGGGCCAAATATTTGTGCCGGCTTTTTTCTTGTTGCCGTGTCTTTGATATCACCCACACGTGGTGGAAAAGGGCGTTAAACTCCCAAACACCCACCCACCCTCTACCGTAGTCAGGGGAGCCGGGACCAGTCGAGCGTCAGTGCTCAGGTCGTGAATTCGATCCCCGGCTGGGGCCAAATATTTGTGCCGGCTTTTTTCTTGTTGCCGTGTCTTTGATATCACCCACACGTGGTGGAAAAGGGCGTTAAACTCCCAAACACCCACCCACCCTCTACCGTAGTCAGGGGAGCCGGGACCAGTCGAGCGTCAGTGCTCAGGTCGTGAATTCGATCCCCGGCTGGGGCCAAATATTTGTGCCGGCTTTTTTCTTGTTGCCGTGTCTTTGATATCACCCACACGTGGTGGAAAAGGGCGTTAAACTCCCAAACACCCACCCACCCTCTACCGTAGTCAGGGGAGCCGGGACCAGTCGAGCGTCAGTGCTCAGGTCGTGAATTCGATCCCCGGCTGGGGCCAAATATTTGTGCCGGCTTTTTTCTTGTTGCCGTGTCTTTGATATCACCCACACGTGGTGGAAAAGGGCGTTAAACTCCCAAACACCCACCCACCCTCTACCGTAGTCAGGGGAGCCGGGACCAGTCGAGCGTCAGTGCTCAGGTCGTGAATTCGATCCCCGGCTGGGGCCAAATATTTGTGCCGGCTTTTTTCTTGTTGCCGTGTCTTTGATATCACCCACACGTGGTGGAAAAGGGCGTTAAACTCCCAAACACCCACCCACCCTCTACCGTAGTCAGGGGAGCCGGGACCAGTCGAGCGTCAGTGCTCAGGTCGTGAATTCGATCCCCGGCTGGGGCCAAATATTTGTGCCGGCTTTTTTCTTGTTGCCGTGTCTTTGATATCACCCACACGTGGTGGAAAAGGGCGTTAAACTCCCAAACACCCACCCACCCTCTACCGTAGTCAGGGGAGCCGGGACCAGTCGAGCGTCAGTGCTCAGGTCGTGAATTCGATCCCCGGCTGGGGCCAAATATTTGTGCCGGCTTTTTTCTTGTTGCCGTGTCTTTGATATCACCCACACGTGGTGGAAAAGGGCGTTAAACTCCCAAACACCCACCCACCCTCTACCGTAGTCAGGGGAGCCGGGACCAGTCGAGCGACAGAGCTTTGGATTTTCAGTGCTCACGTCGCGAGTTCGATTCCCGGCTGGGGCCAAATATTTGTGCCGGCTTTTTATCTCGTTGCCCCGTCTTTGATATCACCCACACGTGGCGAAGAAGGACGTTAAACTCCTAGACACCCACCCACCCACCTTCTACCGTAGTCAAGGGAGCTGGGATAGCCAAATGGTAGAGTGTTTAACTTTGAAAGATCGGGTCGTGAGTTCGAATCCCGGCTGGGGCCAAATATTTGTACCGGCTTTTTTTTTCGTTGGCCCGTCTCATTGATATCGCCCACACGTGGTCTTCTTCTTCTTCTTTGCGGTCGCTGGGGTCACACTGGCAGGCCTGTTGTCACGATGAAGCGGGCCGTTTTCTGAAGTTCCTGCCGGCTACCGTACAGCTTGGAGTGCAGACTGGTCTCTTCTGGCCACACTGCTGTACGCAGCTCCTGGAGCTTGGGGCACTGCTGGGGGACATGCTCTGCCGTTTGCTCACCGGTGCCCACACGTGGTGGAAAAGGACGTTAAACTCCCAAACACCCACCCACCCTCTACCGCAGTCAGGGGATCCGGGACCAGTCGAGCGACAGAGCTTTTGGACTTTCAGTGCTCGGGTCGCGAGTTCGACTCCCGGGTGGGGCCAAATACACATTTGTTCTGGTCTGTTTCTCGTTGTCTTGATATCATCCATACGTGGTAAGGAGGGTTAAGGTCCTAAACACGCACCCACCTACCCTACCGTAGTCAAAGCGTTACGATTAAAGACCCCGCAACAGTTATTATTTCCCCCCCCCCCCCCCCGCGAACACTGTAGCTACATCTTGTGAACACGAAAACGAAGAATTAATTAGGATTAACTAAACTGGAACGGGCCCCCGTAGTGCAGTGGTTAGCACTTCCGACCACGAACCGGGAGACCCGGGTTCGAATCTCGGGATATTTCTTACCTAGGTCGGCTCCTACCCAGAGCGGGTGTGCTATGGGCCAAATGAGAAGGCTCTTGCTACACAGCCCAGACTCACTCACGTCACGGGTGCGACTTTGGGGGTGCTTCCCTTATTATGACACATCTCATGATATGGATGATTACAATGCCGGCACCACAGGTGCCGTAGTTCCCGAGACTGGTTAACGCCAGGATAGTTTGACAGGAAAAGAATGTGACCCTGTCAAGCAGTCCCAAACCGTATGGACCTCCATTGCATCATCATTCATACCATCATCCTCATCCCCATCATCATGCTTACGTGGTAGAAAAAGGACGATAAATTCCTAAACACCCACCCACCCTCATCATCATATTACCTCAACTTCCGAGCCCTCCGTGCATTCCACCCATGCCCTGGGAGGCGTTACCACAGGAGCAGGCGAAGAGCTGGGCGCAAAAAAAAGAAAAGAAAAAAAGAGAGAGATGATGATGATGATGAAATGTTTTTATTCAGGATAGAGCATTTAGAGAGAGAGAGAGAGAGAGAGAGAGAGAGAGACTCAAATTCTTTATTGTTTAGGCCATTGACCCGTGGACAGTTGGGTTGGGGAGGTGTTTCCAGCAGAGCAGTACATGGAACTACAAGCTGAGAAAACAATTACGGACTATACTGATCAGCTAATTACGTAGGTTCTGCCATATACATCTGTTCTGTTCATAAGTTCTTAGGTACATCAGTGCAAAGTTCATCAGCAACAACAATAACAGCTACATGTACTACAATACTGGTGCTACCTCTTGTCGAAGCTTAAAGCTGTACTATATATATATAGCAAGATTTTGAACACAAAACCTGTCGTTAAACATACTATTCAATGGAGAGAGAGAGAGAGAGAGAGAGAGAGAGAGAGAGAGAGAGAGAGAGAGAGAGATGAACTACATTGGGAGATCGTTAGACTGTCAATAGTCAGGCCCTGAATTCAGTACACACGGGGGGAGGGGGGTCTATGTGCAGGCTTCTTCCTTGTTACCCTGTCTTTAGACATCATCCATAAATCGTGAAAAAAAGACATAAGAGCCTCAATTAGCCAGCCAACAAACTCCTTTTGTGGAACCTTCTGCAGAGTCAGGTAGCTCAACCTGGCTTAGTGACTGGCCGTAGAGAGCTCTTTAGATGTGGAAACCAGATTCAGTTTTCCATCCTTTTTACACGCCGGAAGTGACGCAAAAAGGTGAAAAACCTGTGTAGGTGTGAAACGATTCTCTGCATCCACTGCATATATATATATATATATATATATATATATATATATATATATATATATATATATATATATATGTTACAGTGTTTCTGGTTGTTGTTGCAATGTTTTGCGTACCTGTGCTTTTACAAGGAAATTTTATCCTGTGTAAAGATGTTTTTTCCTCCTGTGTAAGGATTCTTTGCATCCGCTGCATACGATGATAGAGTGAGTTTTCAGTGCTCGTTGTCGCAGTGTTTTGCATACTTTCACTTTTACCAGAAACGTTTATCCTGTGTGAGGAGGTGGTTTTGTTTTTGTTTTGTTTGTTTGTTTTGTTTGTTTGTTTGTTTTTTGACCAGTGAGGAGCTTTGCTCTTCTTTCCTTCTCCTACGCAGACTTTATTCTTTTGTCTGTTTGTGTGGTCGACGTGGCGTGGGTGGACGAAGATGGTGGCGGTGGTGGTAGTGGTCGTAGCGACGTAATCAATCTTTTACAGAAAAATCTCCAGTTATGAAAATTTTGGAAGATAAGAAATACAGTTCTGACCTTTAAGCAACGATAATAAAATAATAAAAATCCATCCAAATATTTCGCCAAACCGGAAACCAGCGTTTAAGAATTCTGGCAAGCCGGAACACTGACTTCACAATCTTTTCAAGCCGGAATTCCGGCGTACGTCGGAACAACTTGCACCCCCGCAAGTTAATAGGATAACTATACCTGTATTCCCCTGTCATATTAGGGGAACCGGGATAGCCGAATGGTAGAGCTTTGGACTCTCAATGCTTGGTCGTGAGTTCGAATCCCGGATGGGGCCAAATATTTGAGCTGGCCTTTTTCTCGTTGCCCTGTCTTGATATCACCCTTACGTGGTGGAAAAGGGCGTTAAATTCTTAAACACCCATCCCCCCCCCCCCGGTCATATTAAGAAATTGCTCGAATCTAGGCCAACAAGACATTGACCTAATTCACGAGCGTGGGAGGTATGAATTACCAATCGGCTGACATTTCTTTCCCCCCTCCCCCCCCCCCTTCCCCGCATGCCACACACTCCACCAACACGCGTCCCAATCTCCATATCGCTTTCCGTCGTCGTGTCCCACAAAGTGCACTGAGTCCCCAGTTCAGTGTCCCCTTCCTGGATGGAGTTGTCAGCAGAGAAGGCTTTCTGAAACTCTCGGTGGAGTTTCCGTTCTGGTGTGGATACTTCTGCTGCAAGCACTCCACGGCGCTAGTGGTAATTGGCTTGTTGGAGAGTTGTTGGGTGGTGGGGAGTTCCTCTACCTACATTGCAAACCGCTGGAAAATCAAGTCGCAAATCAGATTCGATGGACTGAGACGGGAAGGAGAACGAGAGAGATTGCTCGTACCCGCTGACCAGAGGAGAGGCGATCACAAGTCTCCCTCTGCAGAAATGACTGGGGCATAGTCTTGTCCACAATCTCTGCGGCTGAACGAGGGTTAATGAGGGGAGGTTTTCTGTGGGTTAACTTCCTTTTTCAGTTCTTCAGCTGAGTGTGACACCAAAGACGGGGCAACGAGGAGAAATCCAGCACAAATTGTTGGCTCCCAGTTGGGATTCGAACTCACGGCCATAGGACTTATATTCCAACGCTGTACGGTGTGTCCAAGCCACCCCCCTCCCTCCCCCCCCCCCAAAGAAAAAAGGGAAAAAAAGGACAGAGAGAGAGAAAGAGAGAGAGAAGAGAAGAGAGAGAGACAACAGCTGGTTCTGAAGTCACAGTGACAAACTCCCACAAAAATCTTTCCGCGATAGTCTTCGGGGAGCCGGGGTGGCCGAATGGTGGAGCGTTGGACTTGCTCGGGTCGTGAGTTCGTATCCCGGCTGGGGGCAAATATTTGTGCTGGCCTTTTCGTCGTTGCCCCGTCTTTGATATAAACCGTATGTGGTGGAAAAGGACGTTAAACCCCCAAACACATCCAACACCCACCCACCCCACCCGCGGTAGTCTTCAAGAGAAAGTCCTCAGTTTTTACAAGAGATTTCAGTATTTGCCGAGGCCAGCACTGGCTGGTGCACTGGTAGAACACTGTTTATTGTGTCCGCAGAGTACAATAGATGGACTGACCGTAAGTATCAGGAGAATGTCGAGACGTTGGCTCGGCTAACAGATGGCGTCTCTGGTCACATCGATTGTCGTTGTCCGTCCTCCGTCGTCTATTGGTGGCTGCCCGTTGTCTATTGGTCGCTGGCCGGGCGTTATTGGTGCCTGTGCGTGTGTTATTGGGCCGAAAAACAGGTTACTCCACTGGCCATTTCCGCCACAGGGGGGGAGACTGGTGGTAAAAACGTTTTAGTCGCTTCCTTCGCAGACCGTTTGTGTGCTGCCGCGAAAAACAGGCCTGACTTTACCTCCTTCGATCTTTCATTACTGCACCAGACGCTAGTTCTTTTTCTCCTCTCAACTCGTTTATCAGGGCTTTACTGTGTATCAGGACTTTACTGGTCACAGCAATTCGCTTACATCAGTTGAGTATTCGAAGTACTGCGCCAGACATTTTTCTCTTCTCATGGAAAGTTAGGGTTTGTCAGAGAACGTGACTGAATTTGTCGTGAAGCCCATGATCAAAACTTTGCTGAATAAGTTTCCACGAAATAGTGTTACTGAAACTCTCTTCACCTCGGCCTGACCTCCGCCAACAGAATATGTGTTGTATGCTGGTATAGTGGTTAGCACTTTCGACAATGGACCGGGAGACCCGGGTTCGAGTCCCAGCCGAGGCAAGCGGGATTTTTTCTACCTAGGTCGGCTCCTACCCAGAGCGGGTGTGCTATGGGACCAATGGGGAGGCTGTTGCCAGACAGCCGAGATTCATCCACTTCACGGGTGCGATTTGGGGGTGATTCCCTTGGTATGGCACGTCTTATGATGTGGATGATTACACGGCCGGCACCGCAGGTGCCGTAGTTCCCGGGCCTGGTTAATGCCGGGATATTTATGACAGGAAGCGTGGAATGCGTTCCTGTCCCATAGTCCCAAACCACACGGATCTCCATCATCTTGCCATCATCCTCATATCCATCATCATCATGCATGAGAAAAATTGCCCCAGCTTTCGAGCCCTCCGTGGATTCCACCCGGACCTGAAGAAAAACACCACTGGAGGTGGCACAGAGTTGGGGCAGAAAAAAAAGAAGAAAAATAAAAAGAAGAAAGTGAATATTTTGTTAACGCGCGTCTGTAGGACCTCTCCCGCGGTTACCATCTCATTTGCATTTTAAAACGATGTTCGGTAACTAGGGTGACAGGGAAAATGGGGCTGTTTTATAATCTCCACTCCCAGCCGGCAGCCGTTCGATTTTCTATTTCACTATTTTCGTATGGTCTTGGTTGAGCATTAGGTCGTTTGGATGCTCAATTTGTTAGCGTTTACAACTTCTCGTCAAAATGCAAAGCTCGTGATGGCCGATTTGTCTGAGGACGTTGAAAGCCTGATGGAGCAGCCATTACTGAGTGGCTGGTCTGAGTTATGTCAGGGGGCATGGTCTGGTCTCCTTCATCTTCACATTTCCTGGTCAGCCTTTTTCTGTCTTGTGAACTTTTGACTAGAGAACTTTCTTCCAAATCATGAATTTGTTTTACCTGATTCTTTGTTTTAGAATGTATGGGCGTAAATCTTTAGTGGAGGCGTTGGGTTTCTGTCTCAGCTCCGACGAGACCTGCTGGGCGAGGAGGGTAGGTGGGTGGGTGAGTGGGTACTTGGGGGGTATAACAGTTTTTGTGAGGCAGAGAATGACCTCACTGGTCCTTTGGTCCGGTCAAGAGGAAGGTGTAACAGCCTCTGTGAACCAGAGAATGGTTTCACTGGTGCTTTGGGCCCGGCCCAGAGGAAGGTATAACAGCCTCTGTGAGCAAGAGAACGACCTGAAACCGGGAGGTAGGTGTAATAACAGGCTCTGTGAGACAGAGAATGACCTGGACCCGAGAGGAAGGTATACCAGCCCCTGTGAGCCAGAGAACGGCCTCACTGGTGCTTTTGCCCGGCCAGGAAGAAGTTATAACAGGCTCTCTGAGCAAGAGAATGACCTGGGCCGAGGAGGAAGGTACAATGAGAACAACCTGGACCCAGGAGAAAGGTATAACAGGCTATGTGAGCTAGAGAATGGCCTAGACCCGGATCCTTTGGCATCGATCTGCACGGGTCCCCAGCCAGAGGTGAGACGACAGCGTGGTTGCCGTGAAGCATAATACGCTGTTTCCCCATCTCCCAGCGCAGTTTGATTTTCAGGAAATGGCCTTTACTGCCTTTAGTGCCACGTAACGCTATCATTGGCTGTGCCCAGTCCGGGCTTCAACTGATGGATTCATTACGTGGCAATACGTCTTTTGTCCCAGCTGGGCTGATGCGGGCAGGGAATGGAAAGTCGCGCATTACACTGTCTTTTGTCTGCACCGGGGAGGGGGGGGGGGGCATGCGGGGGGGGGGGGGTCTGGAGAAAAGTACATTTTCATCCTGAAACAGAAAGTTAAGCCTTCTTTGTCTGAGACGTTCATGTTGTGTGCAAGGCGAAGAGACCTTCACTGCAGCTGACAGTAAAACTAGTAAACATTGTGTTGGTTAGCACACTGTGTTGGTATGTCTTTTGTCTGCATAGTTAGGAAACCGGGGGGGGGGGGGATGGGGGGGATAGGGGGAGGAATGAGGGGGGACATGGGGGGGGGGGGGTTCTGGCGGAAAGTACATTTCCATCGTACAACAGAAGGTTAAGATTTCTTTGTCGGAGACGTTGATGGGATCAACATCCGAATTGTTGTGTGCAAGACGTGGAGACCTTTTCTGCAGTTGACAGTAAGTCTAGTAAACATTATGTTTGTTTGCACACTGTGTTGGTTTGTTTGTTTGTTCATGTGATACGTGAGTTTGGCTGGGGGCCAAATATTTGTGCAGGCCTTTTTCTCGTTGCCTCGTCTTTGATATCACCCACACGTGGTGGAAAAGGACGTTAGACACCTAAAAAACCAGCCAACCAGCCTTATTCATATGATAACTAGGAAAAACACCGTGTTCGCTCGTCCATATGAAAACTAGGAAACATTGTGTTTGATTGTTGATAGAATAACTGGTCAATATTGTGTTTGTTCGTCTCAAATCAACTCATTGATTTTCGTTGGTAGTTGTAATGTTGTTCGAGCATGTCATAAGCACGTCTTGTTTATGCTCAAACTGTTTTTCTGTGCTTTCACCAGTGCAACAAAATAAATGAGTTTAAACCAATGTTGTTCGATATGCGAGTAAATGACATTTGTGTGTTTGTGTGTCCTCCATACCTCAGCACGATAAACACTTTTCTTCATGTCTTGGCATGGTACTTTCCCCTTGCCGATGCCTTCTGCCCAATTTAGACGAACCGTAATCGCGGAAATCTCCTTCATTTTATTGTTAGACAGGTCGAATGCATTTCACTCGCGACGGCTGGTTGAAGTATGTATTCCGTTGTCTGCACTGTGTGTCCTGTGAACGCAGCTCTCATGCAAGGCTTTGTCAGTCCGGTTGCATGTCTTTCAGCTGAAAATTGTCTCTCTGCACGGTTTTGCCGGCCGGCCTGAATGTTCTGTCCTCAGACCCATCATTTGAATTATTGATTGAACGTTTTGCTGCAATGATTACCGCCCCAGTCGTCAATCAATTAGTCGTCTGAAGAGATCCTTTCCTTTGTAGCTAATTGATGGATGGAGAGAGTGAATAGGCAGCTTTTGCCACTTACCGTTTGCCCTGCTGTTTTCTGGGGCAGTGGGAGGGAATTTTAGCGTTTATGAAATCGAACTTACAGCGATTACACGGTAAGTTGATACTGTGACATGGGTCAGGCGGTGTTTATTTCAAAGAAAGTCAAGATACAAGCAGAGGTTTGGAAATAAGATGAGTTGAGAGGCCGGAGAGAGAGAGAGAGAGAGAGAGAGAGAGAGAGAGAGAGAGCGAGAGAGAGAGAGAGAGAGAGAGAGAGAGAGAGGGCGAGGGTGAGTTGTGAAGAAATGATTTTTTTTATCTTCTTCTTTCAGGGTCTGAGGCTCATAATATTTAGTATTATTTTCTGTATCTTCTTTATTAATGAAGGCTCAGCAGGCTGCAAGATGAATATCCTTTTAAGGACAATAAATGTAATATATTGTATTGCAGACGTCAGAAGAATCAAAACTTTTTTCGGCAACCGAGATGAACACATGTTCCAGACACGCAAAGCCAGAGGCATACATCATAACTGTGCCTCTCACGACAGATTATTATTTCACATGTATTTTTGTGATACAGATTTCTTCCTATCAGATGACATTAAACCTTTCCTCGGCTTCGGTGATAGTGTCTGGGCTCTCTCCAGCATGTATCAAGTGAACTAAATTGGCTGGAATTCTATCGGAAACATGGAAATTACCTGTAGTCTGTCCTCCGTTAGACAGTGGAACCGAGACTCTTGCAATCAAATCACGCCAAGTCAAACCATTCTTTACTGTCTGGACTAGAAATTCATCATGCCCAGTTTTCAAAAACTACTGCTGTGACGCGACTGGCTGAAAACTGAAGTCAGTCAGTCTAGACTGACACTTTGCACCGACAGACAGAAGTGCAACGGTAACGCTTACAGTTGTGTAGGTTTGCTTGAAGCGAAAAAACAAAAATCCTTTTCTGCGATTCAGAATTTCATCATTAACCTTACAGTGATGTAATATACAGTGGGCTACTCGATGGAGCCCTACATGGTCCAACCCTTGTCGTGGGGTAGTGGCTTGTGTACCTCAATGACCCAGAGAACTATGCCAGCAGGAGCACATGCTCC
>JACVVK020000466.1:525000-535000 GCA_018292915.2 Batillaria attramentaria | reverse complement strand
CAGCCTCCAAGGTCACATGTCAGGTCAAGTCCCTCACACAGATTCAGTCAAAAGGTGAAACATAGCCCAATGCTTTTACTATTAGAACAAACTGCAGTAAACTGTATTACTCTGAAGTGCATGTTGAAAACTGTTCATACGCATGTATATATCGTATCGTGACCCTCTATTCAGAAGAAACGGCACGCCCAGAATATATTCAGATTCATTTGCACTATAGGGCGTGGTAACTCTTTATGGTACTATTCCTCAGCTGTATATTGTACACGCTAATACCTGCTGTATTTTATTCCAGACCAAACTAGAATCAACACTGGTACGTCTGGTCCAAAAACGTGTAACCCTAAGAACACGACCATCATCATCTCTGCTTTCCGCAACATCGACGAGTTCAAACTGCCAGGATGTAATTCGACTTGGTGTTCGCCTAAAAACGGTCACGCGCGTGAGGAATGTGTTCTTAGAAATCGTCGTTGCTGGCAAACAGCCAGTGTTTCCGATCTGCTCTTGTTGTATGGCAAATGCTTTAGAGCGACTTCCGATTGGCCAAAAGACTGTCCGGATCCGTCAACGATGAAATTCTATGACACCATCTGTTTAAATGGTACGTGACGATACACGAAGGAACGTCCACTTCTTTTTAACACACACACCTGGTCGCATATCACATTTACCTGATATATTTCCCAAATCGCTTTCGGTGTCAGTGTAGGTAATCACACAAGGGGGACCTGATCTTAAACTTACCGGGATACCCCCCCCCCCCCCCCCCCAAATATACCACGATCAAATCTTTCTACAAACAAAACAGAAATCCACCGGCCCCCGTAGTGTAGTGGTTAGCACTTCGGACTATGGACCCGGGTTCGAGTCCCAGCCGAGGCAAGCGGGATTTTTCCTACCTAGGTCGGCTCCTACCCAGAGCGGGTGTGCTATGGGCCCAATGGGGAGGCTGTTACCACACAGCCGAGATTCACCCACTTCACGGGTGCGACTTTGGGGGTGCTTCCCTTGGTATGACACGTCTTATGGCGTGGATGATTACACGGCCGGCACCGCAGGTGCCGTAGTTCCCGGGCCTGGTTAATGCCGGGATATTTATGACAGGAAGCGTGGAATGCGGCCCTGTCCCGCAGTCACAAACCACACGGACCTCCATAGCATCATCTTACCATCATCCTCATCTCCATCATCATGCATAGTAAAAATTGTCCCAGCTTCCGAGCCTGCCGTGGGTTCCACCCATTACCCGGGAGGAACACCACTGGAGTCCGCAAAGAGTTGGGGCAGAAAAAAAAATCCAAACAAAATGTGAAGACGTGTTTGTATTCATTATCTTCTTTTTGCATAAATTCATCTCTCATTCCCTCTGTCTCTTGTTTGTCTTTTTCCTTCACAGCTTCTCTTCCAGCTGTTTTCATGTCGACTATTCAATCCTGTCCAATACAGCATGAACGTCAGCGTGAATTCAGCCCGAAACGGACATATTACGGAGAATACCTCCATACAACGCATGATCAAGGAGCTAGACATTCTCTGTCAAATCATTGACAAAGCTGTTTCCTCCTTTTGATCGTAACTTTACTTAATAATACTGAATATGTATTTTAGCTGCGTAGCATTAAAGTTTTACGCTGCCGCAATAGGGGTCTGCTCATAAGCAGCAGCACCCAGAGAATAATTCACAAGCAATCACGTTTTGTTTTCTTTTTTTAGGAGAGGTGGTCGATCCTTGTGAGAGACGGCACATAGAAGAGGCTCAAGTCTCCATGGTTCACAGCTGGCCATCTGATGGGCCTCACACGAAATGCACGTGCAGTGTCATCTCGGGAAGCCAACAAACGTTTAACGTGACCGGCTTGAACTTATGCCATGATAAAGCCACGTCTACGTTAGAATATTCTGATCAATTTATTCCATTCACCACCTTTCCTAACAGCACATTGATAAGCTCTAGAACTGATTTTGAGATCAAGTTCGAGGTCAGTACGAGCGACACTTCCAGTCCAAAGCACCAGGTCATTGCTTTCCACTTGCTGTCTTTGACTGGTATGTAGAAGAAGTTGTTTGTTTCCAACATTTCCGATTGTTTTCCTCAATCTCATTTTAGTTACTCAATTTCCCGCATGTTCTGAGAGTACTAACTGAATTTTAGGAACTTTTCCAGAAATTCGCCGTTTTCAAATGATTCTTCTCATGAGATGTATAAATAAAAATCAATAATCTCACCTACATAAGTAACATCAATGGATTTAAAAAAAAAAAAAAACAAATAATAATAACAATACAATAAAGTAGATTACTTTATGTTCTTATCTAAACTCAACTAGTTACACCCTTTGGGAGTCTGTCCTAGTAAAATAATCATCAGAGCTCAAGGCAGATCCTTCCACTTAAGAGGATTCACCGGTTTTTGTTTTCACAATTTCTTACAAAGTCCCCTTTCGTTTTAGCTGAGAAACCATTCAAGCTGACCTGCTCAAGCCCAAGCACACCGCCCCAGACACGAAAACCTACCACCGACTTGGTGAAGAAACGTTCATCGACAAGATCCCCATCAGTACAAAGTACAAATGGCCGCACGCAGACATCGAGAATCCCCAACACATCGCCAACAGGGACATCTCCAACAACTATCAGCATGGATAGGAATACCCCTGAGTCTGACGGTGAATTTGATAGAGAGAAAGAGAGAGAGAGAGAGAGAGAGAGAGAGAGAGAAAGAGAGAGAGAGAGAGAGAGAGGTGTCCGAAGACCCCCCCCCTCTCTCTCTCTCTCTCTCTCTCTCTGTGCTTATAAATTAATGCGCGTGCATGTGGCGTGTGTGTGTGTGTGTGTGTGTGTGTGTGTGTGTGTGTGTGTGTGTGTGTGTGTGTGTGTGTGTGCTGTTGTTGTTGTTGTTCTCCTGATGCAGATTTAGAAGTTTTACGGTAGATGTAGCAAGGGCTGATAAATAACTGTTTTTATCGTTGTATATAAAAAGGTAATACCCCCCCCCCCCCCCCTTCTCTCTCTCTCTCTCGCTTCTTTCCTTGTCAAAACAAAGGAATTTTCACGTATAAGCTTTGGACCAAAAAGGCTCCTACAGTCCTAGCTATTTATCCGACAGTCGGCACCGCTCAGCGTCCCGGTATGGCTGTTCAAACAGCCTGTGTATAATCCCAAAACCGTGAATTGACATCTTAAAATGTAGTCTTTCATTTTCTTGGCCGGCATTATGGAATCGTCTTCCAGCGCATGTTAAACACCCATGTTCTGTCCCACCTTTCAAACAGCTCTTTTGTAGAAGAAGTTGTTTGTTTCCAACATTTCCGATTGTTTTCCTCAATCTCATTTTAGTTACTCAATTTCCCGTATGTTCTGAGAGTACTAACTGAATTCTAGGAACTTTTCCAGAAATTCGCCGTTTTCAAATGATTCTTCTCATGAGATGTATAAATAAAAATCAATAATCTCACCTACGTAAGTAACATCAATGGATTTAAAAAAAAAAAATAATAATAACAATACAATAAAGTAGATTACTTTATGTTCTTATCTAAACTCAACTAGTTACACCCTTTGGGAGTCTGTCCTAGTAAAATAATCATCAGAGCTCAAGGCAGATCCTTCCACTTAAGAGGATTCACCGGTTTTTGTTTTCACAATTTCTTACAAAGTCCCCTTTCGTTTTAGCTGAGAAACCATTCAAGCTGACCTGCTCAAGCCCAAGCACACCGCCCCAGACACGAAAACCTACCACCGACTTGGTGAAGAAACGTTCATCGACAAGATCCCCATCAGTACAAAGTACAAACGGCCGCACGCAGACATCAAGAATCCCCAACACATCGCCAACAGGGACATCTCCAACAACTATCAGCATGGATAGGAATACCCCTGAGTCTGACGGTGAATTTGATAGAGAGAAAGAGAGAGAGAGAGAGAGTAAGAGAGAGAGAGAGAGAGAGAGAGAGAGAGGTGTTCGAAGGGCCCCCCCCCCCCCTCTCTCTCTCTCTCTCTGTGCTTATAAATTAATGCGCGTGCATGTGGCGTGTGTGTGTGTGTGTGTGTGTGTGTGTGTGTGTGTGTGTGTGTGTGTGTGTGTGTGTGTGCTGTTGTTGTTGTTGTTGTTGTTCTCCTGATGCAGATTTAGAAGTTTTACGGTAGATGTAGCAAGGGCTGATAAATAACTGTTTTTATCGTTGTATATAAAAAGGTAATCCCCCCCCCCTCTCTCTCTCTCTCTCTCTCTCTCTCTCTCGCTTCTTCCCTTGTCAAAACAAAGGAATTTTCACGTATAAGCTTTGGACCAAAAAGGCTCCTACAGTCCTAGCTATTTATCCGACAGTCGGCACCGCTCAGCGTCCCGGTATGGCTGTTCAAACAGCCTGTGTATAATCCCAAAACCGTGAATTGACATCTTAAAATGTAGTCTTTCATTTTCTTGGCCGGCATTATGGAATCGTCTTCCAGCGCATGTTAAACACCCATGTTCTGTCCCACCTTTTAAACAGCTCTTTTGCGCGCGCGCGCGCGCGCGCGCGCGTGTGTGTGTGTGTGTGTGTGTGTGTGTGTGTGTGTGTGTGTGTGTGTGTGTGTGTGTGTGTGTGTGTGTGTGTGTGTGTGTGTGTGTGTGTGTGTGTGTGTGTGTGTGTGTGTGTGTGTGTGTGTGTGTGTGTGTGTGTGTGTGTGTGTGTGTGTGTGTGTGTGTGTGTGTGTGTGTGTGTGTGTGTGTGTGTGTGTGTGTGTGTGTGTGTGTGTGTGTGTGTGTTTGATTTAGATAGACATTCCTAAAATAGACATTACTAGAATTAGCAGCGACAGGTATATAAGGCTGTTTTACGTTAATTACCTTTACCGTTCAAAAATAAAGTTTCCTTGATTTCTCTCTCTCTCTCTCTCTCTCTCTCTCACACACTAACAATGTACACACACACACACACACACACACACACACACACACACACACACACACACACACACACACACACCAAAATTGTTCTCTATTTCACAAAAGTGAAAGTGGAAGAAACTCGTTTTAGGACAAATAAACACACACACAAAACAAACCACCGGAACGCCTTCAAAAGCGTTTAAAAAAAAATAAGAAAAAGAAAAAAAAAGAAAAGAAAGGAGGAGGACTATCATGCACTTTTCAAGCCATCGCCATAATTATTCGTTAATATACCGTGGCGTCTTTCATCATCATCATCATCATCATCATTCCTCTTTTCTCCTTGTGGAGCATAGGGCATCGACAGTTGTTTTCCACTTCCTGCGGTCTCTGGCTGCTGTTTCTGCAGCCTCCCAGGTTTAGCCGGCGGCTTTCAGCTACGCCTCCACGTCTGTTTTGGGCGCCCCCTTTTTCGCTTTCCTTGTGGGTTCCAGTCAAGTGCTTGTCGGGTGACAATAGTCTGGCTCTTCCGCATGGTGTTTCCAACCCATCGCCACTTCCTTCTCTTGATCTGAGCTGTGATAGTCTCCTGATTTGTCCTCGTCCACAGGTTTAGGTTTGGCACTCCGTCGAACCACCGGATGCGGAGGATCTGTCGGAGGCACTTACTGACGTCTTTACACTGAATTTTTGTTTTTCAGATGACGGACTGGACGTGACGATACCAATTGTGGCTGGAGTCGCTGGACTAGGACTGGTACTTGTGATCGCCGTTGTCGCTGTTTGCATCGTCAGGTAACGTGGGAATGAGAAATTCACAAATTAGACACGATTGAGATAATATTCCATTGCTGCCCTTGCCAAACTATGTTTGTTGTAGTACAGTCTTCACAAAAAGTTAGGGGCCAGTCAACATAATGGGTGACAGTTTCAATAAATCAGAAAACATAAACGAATAAGATTTTTCCCGTAAAATTCGGTAGCAAGGTTATGGGGTAATTAGTGAACATGGCGACCACTGTGTGGATGGCAAAACTAGACCGAGTTTCAGTGTTCAGTGAGCGATACCTGGGGCTTTCTGCACGGCAAAAATGAGATGCAGGTCAAAGAATACATCCCTGGTTATTAACTGTGCGCATTTGTTTGCCTACATAAGCCACCGTTTCAGCATGTTCAGCACTACACCAGCATGCCACCACGACAGGAGTTGAATGAGATTTGCAAGTGGTCCTTAACTTTCTGTGAAGGCTGTAGCTGCGCTTTCAGAAAGTTTACCGATGTAGACACTGATGATATTGCATGTCCTATCTTGAGCACGCGTGTTCTTGCTTTACATGTCCGTGACAGGAAAGGCGAAGAGTGCAATGTGGATAGAGCCACAGCGAGTCGGAGAGATGACGATGAAACGCTTTATTTAGAATTCCTAGGCACTTTCTAAGTGTCTTACAATGTGTTTTCCTACGTTACTGTCTAATAATGTACTAGAATAATGTGAGAATAAACGCTACGTATAGAAGAAGAAGAAGAAGAAGAAGAGAGAGAGAGAGAGAGAGAGAGATGGGGAGAGTGTTATATAGGTTTATTCAGTTAACGTACTGGCATATCAGGCTACGTAAATTATCTCTTTTTTGTAGTTACTGGAAGGAAAAAAAAAAAGAAGAAGAAATATTAGATATGTACGTGTGTGTGTGTGTGTGTGTGTGAGAGAGAGAGAGAGAGAGAGAGAGAGAGAGAGAGAGAGAGAGAGAGATGAAACGTGTTTTTTTTTTATTCAGGATAGAGCATTTAGGCATAGCTGCCTATCTTACATGCGGTCCTGCTATTCTACATTAAAGGGTATTGAGAAAAAAAATCAAAACAAACAAACAAACAATAAAAAAGTTTAAAAAAAAAGAAAAGAAAGAAAAGTATAAACTATCTAGGGGAAATACAGGAGAGAAAAATACACACGATAAACAAATCAAAACATACGTGGCATGTGCTGATGATACTGGCTGTATGCCAAGTAAGAAATTTACAGTCGTCTCTAATATTGCAAAACATGTATGTAACACATTTCTATATACAGTATACGCCGGTTATAAGAAACTCGAGGGGGGTGAATTTTTTGGTTTCTTATATCCGAGTTTTCTTATATCTGAAAGTCGGATATAAGAAAGTATTTTGAAAAATATTTCTTATAACCGAGTTCAGTGAAAAAAAGGTTTAAAACATTTCTTTTTTCTCAGTTCGTGTATGTTTTGCATTAAATTAAGAAATATCTGGTTTCTCTTAAAGATCTGCACAGAATATATATGTGTAGAGTTAATATACACCAGTGCGCTTGTGTCCTTCAATGTCAGATGTTTTTGTTTGAACATGAAAATACTGTTTTTGCTTCCCAACTGTAGCGCTGGCGGTCATGTGGTAAGAAAAAACAAAACAAAAAGAAAAAAACCAAACCAAACCAACCAACCAACCAACTAACCAAACAAACAAAAAAGAACTAAGGGGAGAGAGAGAGAGAGAGAGAGAGAGAATTCCGTTGTATTTATAGGATATATTAAAAGTGCATTATGTATCAACTTTTGATCTATAAAACACTCGTCCCATTAGAGTGTGATATGCGATGCTTTCCGTGTCTAATTTGGCTGAAAAAAAGCTGCAAATTAGCTTTTTTTCTGTTGGGAGGGGGAAGGGGGATGTAGGAAAGATGGACCACGTATATTGTCAAAGAAAGGAATTGATCAACAGTTAGTCTAATACTGATAGTTTTATTCTCAACGCGAGCCCTGTAGACAGAGACAGACATACAGAGAGAGAGAGAGAGACTGAGCTCCCAATCAGGCAAAAAAACAAAATAATAATAAAAACAACATATAACAATAGAACAACAAAAATGCATCTCGTATTTTTTCTTCTTGCCAACATTCAATTTTGCACGGAACACAATGGTAAAGAACCAATTCAAGAAAAGAAAATCATGCGCCATCATGTGCCTGTCCTAAGTGACGTCAGACCTGACCTGTTTTCTTAGAATGAGTGAAATTTTCTTGGAAATGTACTTTCGGTTTCTTACAATGAGTGAAATTTTCTTGAAAATGTACTTTCGGTTTCTTATATCCGAGTTTTTGTATCAAGCGGGACAAGAAATTTGCTTTCCTAAAACCGAGTTTTCTTATAAGCGAGTTTCTTGTATCCGAGTTTTTGTAATACATAATAAAGAAGAGTTTGGCCGGGGGGAAAAAATTCGTTGGCAATAACCGAGTTTTCTTATATCCGAGTTGCTTATACTGATCCGGCGTCCACTGTATATCGTCAGATAAGCGTATCGTGTAGAATTTGTTTGAAGTTTATGAATTTGGAAACGTTTTGGATACTCAGTGGTAAAGAGTTCCACATGGATGCCCCTGAGAAAGACAGGCTACTTTTATATATATCAACCCTTGGACGAGGCACTGGGAGCAGACTGTTCCTTGTGTTATGTTGTTTATCATGTTCGAAATTAAATAGTTGATGGAGATATGTTGGGGCTTTGTAGTAAACAATTTTGTGCATCAGTAAGCATTTGTTAAACTCCAGATGCTGTTTAAGAGGTAGAAGTTTGAGGATTTTAAACTTTTGGTCGGTACTAGAATTACCCGAGTGTAAGAGTTTGACAGCGCGCCGGTGAACGGAGTTTACCTTTTTGAACTGATTTTCGCTGCACTCGTCCCACAAAGTGGACGCAAAATCTCGATGACTTTGCACGTGGGCATGAAAGAATAGCTTGCAGATGTCAGGGCTAACTAGGCGACTTAGTTTGGATAGCAGGAATACATTTTTTGACAATAATTTACAGAGACCATCAACATGCGTTTCCCACTTTAGTTGGTCGTCAATTATGACACCTAGTAGACGGTGGTTCGAGACCTGCTCGATAGACTCGAACCCAACTGACAACCGTAGGGGAGATAGTTTGCGTTGGTGTTTTTGGCGCGTTGTAATTAGCATGCTTTTGGTTTTGGTGGTACTAATTACCATGTGGTTGGCTGTACACCACTGGGAGATTTCAGTGAGGCTATGCTGCAATACTTCGTTTACTTTTGACTCATGCACATCCGACGCATGGAGCGTGGAGTCGTCAGCAAACATATCACAGCTTACATTAGGGTTTGAGATGGAGAGGGGCATATCATTGATGAATAAACAAAAGAAAATCGGGCCAAGGATAGAGCCCTGGGGCACGCCGAGCTTAACAACACCTTCCTCAGAAAACGCACCATTTAGATAGACTTTCTGCCTTCTACCTTGGAGATATGAGGAAAATAAGGAGATTGTCTTAGGATCAGGGATATATAGGGACAATTTCTTTAACAAAATGCTGTGGTTCACCAAGTCAAAGGCTTTTTTCAGGTCAAGAAAGACCGCACCAGTTAGTTGGGATTTGTTGATGGCAGATAGCCAAGTGTCGACGATGCGGACAAGTGCGGTGTGGCACGAATGTTGAGGGCGGAAACCAGATTGGAGCGGATTCAAAAGATGTTGTTTTTCTAGGAAACTGAGCATGTGGTTATGGATATGTCTTTCCAGTGGTTTGGACAGGACTGATAAAACTGAAATCGGACGGTAGTCACTGAGATTGTGGAGATCTTTACTTTTCGGAATAGGCACTACTTTGGCTTTCTTGAGTTCGTCTGGAAATATACTGTGTTGGAGTGACAGATTATAAATATATGTGAGTGATTTCACAATGTAGGGTAGTGACAACTTAAGGATGTTAATGTTAGTTGCATCAGGACCACACGCCTTGCTCTTTGTAGCAGAGATTGATTTCCCAACTTCATAGACTGTCATGGGTGGAAGAGAGAAAGAACTTTCTTTTGCTGACTGACAGTGACTGCGGAGTTCTTCAGGACATACATAGTCTTCAGGGTTATTGAGATTAGATTGGACTATGGAATCAGTAATGTTTAAAAAATGATTATTAAAATCGTTCGGTGAGAGTTCGGATGGAATGAATGTACGTTTTGTTTTTTTGCCCCGGGTAAACATGTTGATGGCTTTCCAAATATTCCGACTGTCTTTTCCGTCCGCTATGATTTGCTCTGCGAAAGATTTCTGTGCCCTTCTAACTAAAGATTTAACCATGTTCCGTTGCTTTTT
>JACVVK020000466.1:485000-522500 GCA_018292915.2 Batillaria attramentaria | reverse complement strand
GTTTATCCTACACGCATGCTCATATATCTTCTTTACTGAGCCGTAGAATTATTACAGCCGAGGGCGTTTATCCTATCACGACATAAGTGCTGCATGCACTTTGACATGCATACTGACCCATGAGCGTTGTTTCTGTGGGTGGTATCACATACCACTTATATGGGAACATAGAGGTTCTCACAAATCTGTTCAGATACGTTCACGGATTTCGTGTAATAAGGCGCAGGTCTGTTCTCAGTCTGCCAGTTGTGGTTTGTCCTGATCAGCAGTGTGTTGTTGAAGTTTGTTCAAGGAGTGGTGACAATGTCTCTGCGTGGATTCCTGTCTGTCTGGCTGTTTGTCGTCAGCGTCGCTCTTCGTAGAGGCAATGAAGGTAGGCACTTATAATTCAATCAACGAAAATTATATTTGTGTCACAGAGTAGGCTGATTTAATTGTAATCAGAAGGTTTGTGACTAATTGCTTAACATATGTGACCCTCCACCACGAAATGAGTCTTCTTGTGCTATTTTGTTCATGTTACAAGACGACTTAATTATTTCGTGCTGGAGGGTCACATATCTGATTGCACGTCAGATGTAAGCAGACTTCATTCATATCCGCCATTACACTGATCGCTTATGTCAGTCCTCTTCATCGACTTCAGTAGGTTGCTCATTATTATGAGATTGCACGTTACTGTGTGGAGTACTCACAACGATCATCATGATCAGGAATCAGAACACAGTAATAACTGGTTTTTGCTGAGACATAATGTGACGACCAGTTCAGTAAAACGAAAAACAAAACACACGCAAAATACTGGAATTGTCATAGTGCCCCGTTGCCCAAGACCTTCGGCGGGTTTTATTTTCCGATTTGACGATAATTTTTATAACAAGTGAAAGAACCAAGAAGCCTTACGGCAGCATGGTATTGAGATACTAACCGACGTGTGATTTTCAGTTTGGCAGTGAATATGTATGTGTCTATAATTGAGCAGACTAGATCTCCATTTGTGTTGTGGTGCGATTTGGTTTTAAGTTTCAATATTTTTGTTTCTTCAGATGTCAAAGACCCTTGCGACACGTTTGATGAAGATGACGAGAGTAGCGTGATCCTACTCCACACCTGGTACCCCGGAATCTCGAAATCGTGTACTTGCCACATTAGTTCGCATAAACAGAACTTCGCGTACATCGTGGTGGCTAATGGTGAAAAACTTATGATAACATTACGTGCTCGGGTGGAAAGTGGAGCTTTGCAAGCAGTTTTCGTGCCAAACAAACCCATACCGACCACAGATTCCATCGAGATTGTTTTCAACGCCCCTCCGATCAATAGGTCTACACAGTGGTCGAATCAGCTGACTATAACCGGTAGGATTTCGGAAAAAAAAAGAAGAGAAAATATCTGTGTGGATGGGCACGTGCAATATGTTTCATTTATCGTCGATTTTTTTCATGAATGAATCTCTCTCACACACACACACACACACACACACACACACACACACACACACACACACACACACACACACACACACACACAGAGGGGGGGGGGGATATCCGGATCGACGTAGCCTGAATATTGCAACAGAAATGTGAATATAACAGACACTTACTATGCGTTTGTGTGTGTTTGTAGCGAACGATGAATTCAGCATTTCATGTGGACAGAAGGATGCCGCAGCAACTATTCTTCGATCATCTGCCACGATCGACAAGCAAGCGAGTGAGAAACCTATAATTATCATCCATTATTTTCCCTTTGATCTCTCCCGTTGTATAAGTGCGGGAATCTCACTAGTGAAAATAACTCATGTGACACCTCACATGACAACCATTTCTGTGTGTCCCCAGTGAAGGTTTTATCTATACAGATAGAAAGAATACAGATAGAACCTTTTGGCAGAGAATCACAGAAATAGGTACGTGTATTACTACGCCTGTTGCGCGGCACCCCGGTCTTCTTGTGTCAACACGGCCGGCAAAATCGAAACGTTTACAGGCATGGGAATTGGAGAAGTCAAAAAAGACTGAAATTTTCGCGGTGCACAAAGGCGGAAGGACGGACTTTACCCAAGGAAACTGAAAAACGGGCGGTGGGAGGGGGGGGGGGGAGAACGGAACAACTTCACCCGGAGAAAGTGAAAAGCGGGGAGGGGGGGGGGGGGGGACAGGCGGACGGAATGACTTTACCCAAAGAAAGTGAAAAGCGCGGGAGGGGGGGGGGGGGCGTTCAGCCTTAGTGCTGCCCACATAAAACGCTGTACTTTCCTTTTAGGTGTCGCGTAACTCAAGTGGGCGGTCAACAACTCGGCGGCAATCGGTGAAAAGAAAAGCGGAGCTGCATTTTTTAAAAAAATCAACCAGACTTTTTTAGGCGGATTTTTTTTTTTTTTTTTTTTTTTAAGGCGGAATCCCAATTTGATTTAGGCGGAAAATACAGACTCTATTAGGCGGAAATTTCCTTTTTTAGGCGGAAACCCAATTTCATTTAGGCGGAAATTTGCCTTTAGGGGGACAATTCCCATGCCTGCGTTTACGTCTCGGTATCGGTGTTTCCAACTTCATCGACTACTTGTTCAAGTAAAAAAAAAAATTAAAAAAAATGACTTTACCCGATACCTAACAAGCACTACTTACTCAAATCAATGACAGTATTAACGAACACTAACCAAAATCCGTTCTCAAAAAGTTGAATTGAAGCTGGTTTATGCCGGGCACCGGGCTGGCTAACTTGAATTCGCTGACTTGAGTGGCCTAGGCAAGCTAGGCGCAAATAACGCTGCTGAAGTTCAAACCGACATGAGACGTTACCTAAAATGCACCGCGTACTCAAATCAAAGCCAGTTTCAACGCTTTCCAGCCAAAAGCTTGTGACATAAAGCAAAATCTAGTCTCGTTACTGCATATCGTCTGCTATCCGCTGCCAAGGAAAGCGTACTCATTGTCAGTCTAGATCTCTGATTCATCCAAAGCTCCTTGAATCGTTCGAATCACCCAGGCAACTATAAAACGTAGCTGTTGGTGGAAGGACAATTTAATCGTTGTACATGCACTCAAAATATTAGAAGCTACACTCACGAATTTCCGTGAAGAACCGAGGTGGAAAGATGCAAGACTTGCAGCGAAAGCCCGGCCCCTAAATCACGCTGTCATGCTCTCACAACGTAAACAGAGCTGTGCGTGTTTCGGTTTCGCACCGATTATTGCAAATTTCTGTCTGCTTCAGTGTTACCAGGTTTGTTTGTGTCTTCACTCGAAGTTTAGAACTATTGTTTTTGTGTGGGTTTGAGTGAACTGGCATTGTATTGGTAGCATAAGAACGCGCACTTGATTTCTGTCGCGTACTGATCTCCTGACCACTCCGAGTGTCTGCTATGCACTGCCCAGTTGCCGATTCACCGAAAATGACAAGCAGACTTCAGCTTTTAGTCGGCTAAGCTCTCACAATGCACCATACATGAGAGAACTAGAGGAGCAAAGCCTCCTTGGCTCACTTGTGAGATGGGTCAAGGTCATTCAAAAGAGTATGTTTGTAAAGCTCTTAGCACTAGCTATCCTGAAGTAAGGTGTCTCTTGTGTTCATAGTTCCTAATTCATTCATTCAAATGAGATCTGTAAGAGCTTATCAATGACTATCGTTATGCCAAGTTTGATAGCTCTAGTTTTTTTGTAGTTTCTGTCAGCTGTAATGACCATTCAAAAGGGTATGTCTGCATAGGTCCCATTTCTATCATTTTGCCTTGTTTGGTGCTTCTGCTGTTTGTTGTTTCCAAGAAAATGCTAACGTTAAAGTCTCCGCAAAACATCTTGTATGGCCTTGACCTTGATTCAAGGATATTGAACACAAGCCGCTGTCGCCTGTCAGTATTTACTCGGATAAACGTTCAAATATACCATAAATTGCCCCCCTCCCCCCCCCCCCCCCCCCCCAAAAAAAAAAAAAAAAGAAAGAAAAAAAAAAAAAGGATGATAAAGCATTTACACACCATCAAGCTGTGGTATACCGACTTGTATTTTGATCCAAGACGCAATCAACCCTTCGCTAAAGCTCAGGGTCGATTTGCGTCTTGAATCAAAATTATTACAAATACATAAAGCAAGTATTCTGTTACATTATATCCGCAAGTTTGGATGTTTTTATCTTCTTCGCAACTCTTCGCACTGTTTGGACGGGCCCGAGATGACAATTACTTACGAGACTCCCCACATAACGATAATAGCAGTAACACAGAGAGCTGGCCATGCAGAGTCTGCAATACAATCGGCGCCTACTCGCTGCGCGTGTGAACGACATAAACGTCATTTCCGTTACGTAGTGTGTCCCGATGTGCTTTGCGTGAACTCCTTGTAAGATATAACAACATATGGGAAACTCCTCATTGAGTCATTCGGTTTGGGTCGCCAGATTCGTTTGACCAAATGAAGATGGAGAGATGATACATACAGGGAAGTTGACCGACACTTCCCTTGCGTCACATGCAATCAAATAAACGTACCCGCAGTTACGAGACTGTTGACTCATACAGGAAGATGTTGAACTCAATGTCAGACTAGTCAGAGCTGTGTAGGCGAGCAGGAAAACACACACACACACACACACACACACACACACACACACACACACACACACACACACACGCACGCACGCACGCACGCACGCACACACACACACTCACACTGCCGTCTTAGTAGACGTGATCATTGTTGACTAATACACTAAAGCGGATATTTAAAGCGTGCACTTCACTCGATGAACGTGAATCGTAACAGCCGGCGTTCATGAGTACAGCCAAACACGCTTCAGCCGAACTCGCCCGGGGAATGGAAAATCGTTTCGCTTATCCGAGTTTCTGCATATCCGAGTTCGGATAAGCCAAACCTTTCCCGAGAAATCACCCTGCAGTTCGGCTTAACCGAGTTTTTTTTCAGGACAAGTTGTAAAATCACTTGGAATGTTTGTAAAATGTTTTTTTGTTTTTGTTTTTTTAAAAGAGAATATCTTTGCTTCCCTTTGCAACTGAAACATCGAATGGATAATTTTGCGAAAGTTTGTAGACGTGTATGCTGCTTTTCTATGGGCAAATGTATACTATATGTATATGCAAATGTGTATAATGGCAACGGTATGAGAGAGACACGGGTCGAGCTTATTGATTCCTGAGACTAGTAACACAGACAAAACTTTCTCAGTCTCTCTCTCTCTGTGCGTGGTGTGTGTGTGTTGTGTGTGTTGTGTGTGTGTGTGTGTGTGTGTGTGTGTGTGTGTGTGTGTGTGTGTAAATGAATAAGATCAAAACAGTGACAGGTTATAAGTGCTTTCTTCAGTGGGGCTTTATTTAAAACAAAAAAAACTATAAAACTAAATGGTGAAAACACACACACACACACACACACACACACACACACACACACACACACACACACACATATGCGGTCGCATTACTGTACGCACAAATCAATGTACGCTCCACTCCGTTCCTGCACTCCACCACCCCCACCCCCTCACCTCCACCCCTCCCCCACCCTCACACACACACACACACACACACACACACACACACACACACACACACACATGTGCGCGCTTCTATACGCACAAGCCAATGCACGCTCCACCCCCCCCCCCCCCCGCCTCCCCCTGACACACACACACACACACACACACTGGGAGACTGCATGTTACACACTCCCTAACCTACACACGCCAAAAGAAACAATCGTGCACGCACAAATCTAAGCCCGAGCTCACATCCTTTCGACTAGCCCATAAACCACGCCCATCGCAAATCTCCCAAGGTTACCTTTCGACCTGCCCCTTCCCTGTGCCCCTCTCTCGGTCATCCCATCTCTAACCCTGAACCCACCACCTAATTCACGCACGCAACTTAGATCTACCACTCGTTCTGTCCAAACAATGGCGCCTGCAAAACATGCGACACGCGTCATCAGTTTCCCGCATACTGAAAAACAGGTGACGTGTTCGTTTCCGTAGGATAATTATAGCCGTGACGAAATATGTTCATAAGTTATCTTCCCGGCGTGTTTTTCAAGCAAAAATTTTAAAAAAAGTCTCTCCGACAGTGTTTAGAGTTCGGCTTATCTGTCAAAATCACGTTTGGGATATCCGTGTTTGAGTTAGCTATTTTTTGACAGAGTTTGGCTTATCCGAATTAGAAATAGTCTTACAAAGAGGGCGGTCTGGCGGGGAATTGGTTCTGGTTTCTGTTATCCGAGTTTTTTGCTTAAGCGTGTTTCGCTTAGGCGAGTGCGACTGTATACATGTATTCAGCTTTCAGAAAGCGTTTATCCTACACGCTTGTCGATGTATTCTCTTCACTAAGCTGTATATTACAACCGCCTCCGTTTAGCGCAGTACGATATGAGTACTACATCCCCGTTGACATGCATGCTGCCAGATAAGCATTCGTTTCCGACAGAGCGGAATAGTACTGATTCACAGATTTGTATCGCACACCACTTATAAGAAGGTTCTCAGAAACTCGTTCGTTATAATTAGCGAAAGCAGACAAAATTCACTCTTTTCGCGAAAAATCCGTTTTTTCGCGACAAAACCGCTTTTGTCGCGAAAAAACGTTCAGTTTTAAAATAGTAATGAGGTGATTTACGTTCTGATTTTTGATTGGTTTCTTCTCAAAAAGAGGGTCAGTCTAGAATGTGCGAGAACGCTAGGAGACTATATAAAGGCTTTGAGATGTGTGTGTGTGTGTGTGTGTGTGTGTGTGTGTGTGTGTGTGTGTGTGTGTGTGTGTGTGTGTGTGTGTGTGCACGAGAGAAGCTCATATGTGCGAAGCTTGAGCGCGCAGTGTGACACCAGAGACGTGCTGTAATAGACCCCACACAGCTATATCTTTCTACGCACTCACGAGTCTTTTTTGGGAGTGAATGAGACTTCTTCCGCAGTCACTATAAGAACTCGCTACGTGAAGAGTGTCTGTGCATGACAGTCACCGTATCCCTCGGTAAGACGACGGACTCTTCGAACATTCACCACGTAACACTTAGTTAATCCCTATAAATAAATATAAAGTATAAATAAAAATCAATAATCTCACCTACGTAAGTAACATCAATGGATTTTTTTTATAAAAACAACAAATGATAATAACAATACAATAAAGTAGATTACTTTATGTTCTTATCTAAACTCAACTAGTTACACCCTTTGGGAGTCTGTCCTAGTAAAATAATCATCAGAGCTCAAGGCAGATCCTTCCACTTAAGAGGATTCACCGTTTTTTTTTTTTGTTTTTTTTTTTTGTTGTTTTTTTTTCCTCACAATTTCTTACAAAGTCCCCTTTCGTTTTAGCTGAGAAACCATTCAACCTGACCTGCTCAAGCCCAAGCACACCGCCCCAGACACGAAAACCTACCACCGCCTTGGTGAAGAAACGTTCATCGACAAGATCCCCATCAGTACAAAGTACAAATGGCCGCACGCAGACATCAAGAAAACCCAACACATCGCCAACAGGGACATCTCCAACAACTATCAGCATGGACAGGAATACCCCTGAGTCTGAAGGTGAATTTGATAGAGAGAGAGAGAGAGAGAGAGAGAGAGGTGTCCGAAGACCCCCCCCCCCCCTCTCTCTCTCTCTCTGTGCTTAAAAATTAATGCGCGTGCATGTGGCGTGTGTGTGTGTGTGTGTGTGTGTGTGTGTGTGTGTGTGTGTGTGTGTGTGTGTGTGTGTGTGTGTGTGTGTGTGTGCTGTTGTTGTTGTTGTTGTTTTTCTCCTGATGGAGATTTAGAAGTTTTTCGGTAGATGTAGCAAGGGCTGATAAATAACTGTTTTTAGCGTTGTATATAAAAAGGTAATACCCCCCCCCCTCCCCTCTCTCTCTCTCTCTCTCGCTTCTTCCCTTGTCAAAACAAAGGAATTTTCACGTATAAGCTTTGGACCAAAAAGGCTCCGAGCTATTTATCCGACAGTCGGCACCGCTCAGCGTCCCGGTATGGCTGTTCAAACAGCCTGTGTATAATCCCAAAACCGCGAATTGACATCTTCAAATGTAGTCTTTCATTTTCTTGGCCGGCATTATGGAATCGTCTTCCAGCGCATGTTAAACACGCATGTTCTGTCCCCCTTTCAAACAGCTCTTTTGCGTGCGTGCGTGCGTGCGTGCGTGTGTGTGTGTGTGTGTGTGTGTGTGTGTGTGTGTGTGTGTGTGTGTGTGTGTGTGTGTGTGCACGAGACAAGCTCATATGTGCGAAGCTTGAGCGCGCAGTGTGACACCAGAGACGTGCTGTAATAGACCCCACACAGCTATAACTTTCTACACACTCACGAGTCTTTTTTGGGAGTGAATGAGACTTCTTCCGCAGTCAATATACGAACTCGCTACGTGTAGAGTGTGTGTGCATGACAGTCACCGTATCCCTCGGTAAGACGACGGACTCTTCGAACATTCACCACGTAACACTTAGTTAATCCCTGAGTATCGCATAATGCGTCCCTTACACAGATCAGCCTCCAAGGTCACATGTCAGGTCAAGTCCCTCACACAGATTCAGTCAAAAGGTGAAACATAGCCCAATGCTTTTGCTGTTAGAACAAACTGTAGTAAACTGTATTACTCTGAAGTGCATGTTGAAAACTGTTCATACGCATGTATATATCGTATCGTGACCCTCTATTCAGAAGAAACGGGACGCCCAGAATATATTCAGATTCATTTGCACTATAGGGCGTGGTAACTCTTTATGGTACTATTCCTCAGCTGTATATTGTACACGCTAACACCTGCTGTATTTTATTCCAGACCAAACTAGAATCAACACTGGTACGTCTGGTCCAAAAACTTGTAACCCTAAGAACACGACCATCATCACCTCTGCATTCCGCAACATCAACGAGTTCAAACTGCCAGGATGTGATTCGACTTCGTGTTCGCCTAAAAACGGTCACGCGCCTGAGGACTGTGTTCGTAGAAATGGTCGTTGTTGGCAAAAACCCAGTGTTTCCGATCTGCTCTTGTTGTATGGCAAATGCTTTAGAGCGACTTCTGATCGGTCAAAACACTGTCCGGATCCGTCAACGATGAAATTCTATGACACCATCTGTTTAAATGGTACGTGACGATACACGAAGAAACGTCCACTTCTTTTTAACACACACACCTGGTCGCATATCACATTTACCTGATATATTTCCCAAATTGCTTTCGGTGTCAGTGTAGGTAATCACACAAGGGGGACCTGATCTTAAACTTACCGGGATACCCCCCAAATATACCACGATCAAATCTTTCTACAAACAAAACAAAAATCCAAACAAAATGTGAAGACGTGTTTGTATTCCTTATCTTCTTTTTGCATAAATTCATCTCTCATTTCCTCTGTCTCTTGTTTGTCTTTTTCCTTGTTTGTCTTTTCTCTTCCTGCTGTTTTCATGTAGACTATTCAATCCTGTCCAATACAGCATGAACGTCAGCGTGAATTCAGCCCGAAACGGACATATTGCGGAGAATACCTCCATACAACGCATGATCAAGGAGCTAGACATTCTCTGTCAAATCATTGACAAAGCTGTTTCCTCCTTTTGATCGTAACTTTACTTAATAATACTAAATATGTATTTTAGCTGCGAAGCATTAAAGTTTTACGCTGCCGCAATAGGGGTCTGCTCATAAGCAGCAGCACCCAGAGAATAATTCACAAGCAATCGCGTTTTTTTTTGTTTTTTTTTTTAGGAGAGGTGGTCGATCCTTGTGAGAGACGGAACATAGAAGCGGCTCAAGTCTCCATGGTCCACAGCTGGCCATCTGATGGGCCTCACACGAAATGCACGTGCAGTGTCATCTCGGGAAGCCAACAAACGTTTAACGTGG
Organism: Batillaria attramentaria; assembly: GCA_018292915.2. Classification (NCBI taxonomy): domain Eukaryota; kingdom Metazoa; phylum Mollusca; class Gastropoda; family Batillariidae; genus Batillaria; species Batillaria attramentaria. Next base: position 512,661 of record JACVVK020000466.1, on the reverse strand, counting down.
CCGGCTTGAACATATGCCGTGATAAAGCCACGTCTACGTTAGAATATTCTGATAAATTTATTCCATTCACCATCTTTCCTGACAGCACATCGATAAGCTTTAGAACTGATTTTGAGATCGAGTTCAAGGTCAGTACGAGCGACACTTCCAGTCCAAAGCACCAGGTCATTGCTTTCCACTTCCTGTCTTTGACTGGTATGTAGAAGAAGTTGTTTGTTTCCAACATTTCCGATTGTTTTCCTCAATCTCATTTTAGTTACTCAATTTCCCGTATGTTCTGAGAGTACTAACTGAATTCTAGCAACTTTTCCAGAAATTCGCCGTTTTCAAATGATTCTTCTTATGAGATGTATAAATAAAAATCAATAATCTCACCTACGTAAGTAACATCAATGGATTTAAAAACAAACAAAAAAAAACCAACAAATAATAATAACAATACAATAAAGTAGGTTAATTTATGTTCTTATCTAAACTCAACTAGTTACACCCTTTGGGAGTCTGTCCTAGTAAAATAATCATCAGAGCTCAAGGCAGATCCTTCCACTTAAGAGGATTCACCGGTTTTTGTTTTCACAATTTCTTACAAAGTCCACTTTCGTTTTAGCTGAGAAACCATTCAAGCTGACCTGCTCAAGCCCAAGCACACCGCCCCAGACACGAAAACCTACCACCGACTTGGTGAAGAAACGTTCATCGACAAGATCCCCATCAGTACAAAGTACAAATGGCCGCACGCAGACATCGAGAATCCCCAACACATCGCCAACAGGGACATCTCCAACAACTATCAGCATGGATAGGAATACCCCTGAGTCTGACGGTGAATTTGATAGAGAGAAAGAGAGAGAGAGAGAGAGAGAAAGAGAGAGAGAGAGAGAGAGAGAGAGAGAGAGAGAAAGAGAGAGAGAGAGAGAGAGAGAGAGGTGTCCGAGGACCCCCCCCCCTCTCTGTCTCTCTCTCTCTCTCTCTGTGCTTATAAATTAATGCGCGTGCATGTGGCGTGTGTGTGTGTGTGTGTGTGTGTGTGTGTGTGTGTGTGTGTGTGTGTGTGTGTGTGTGTGTGTGTGTGTGTGTGTGTGCTGTTGTTGTTGTTGTTCTCCTGATGCAGATTTAGAAGTTTTACGGTAGATGTAGCAAGGGCTGATAAATAACTGTTTTTATCGTTGTATATAAAAAGGTAATACCCCCCCCCCCCCTTCTCTCTCTCTCTCTCGCTTCTTCCCTTGTCAAAACAAAGGAATTTTCACGTATAAGCTTTGGACCAAAAAGGCTCCTAGCTATTTATCCGACAGTCGGCACCGCTCAGCGTCCCGGTATGGCTGTTCAAACAGCCTGTGTATAATCCCAAAACCGTGAATTGACATCTTAAAATGTAGTCTTTCATTTTCTTGGCCGGCATTATGGAATCGTCTTCCAGCGCATGTTAAACACCCATGTTCTGTCCCACCTTTCAAACAGCTCTTTTGTAGAAGAAGTTGTTTGTTTCCAACATTTCCGATTGTTTTCCTCAATCTCATTTTAGTTACTCAATTTCCCGTATGTTCTGAGAGTACTAACTGAATTCTAGCAACTTTTCCAGAAATTCGCCGTTTTCAAATGATTCTTCTCATGAGATGTATAAATAAAAATCAATAATCTCACCTACGTAAGTAACATCAATGGATTTAAAAAAAACAACAAATAATAATAACAATACAATAAAGTAGATTACTTTATGTTCTTATCTAAACTCAACTACTTACACCCTTTGGGAGTCTGTCCTAGTAAAATAATCATCAGAGCTCAAGGCAGATCCTTCCACTTAAGAGGATTCACCGGTTTTTGTTTTCACAATTTCTTACAAAGTCCCCTTTCGTTTTAGCTGAGAAACCATTCAACCTGACCTGCTCAAGCCCAAGCACACCGCCCCAGACACGAAAACCTACCACCGACTTGGTGAAGAAACGTTCATCGACAAGATCCCCATCACTACAAAGTACAAACGGCCGCACGCAGACATCAAGAATCCCCAACACATCGCCAACAGGGACATCTCCAACAACTATCAGCATGGATAGGAATACCCCTGAGTCTGACGGTGAATTTGATAGAGAGAAAGAGAGAGAGAGAGAGAGAAAGAGAGAGAGAGAGAGAGAGAGAGAGAGGTGTTCGAAGGGCCCCCCCCTCTCTCTCTCTCTCTCTGTGCTTATAAATTAATGCGCGTGCATGTGGCGTGTGTGTGTGTGTGTGTGTGTGTGTGTGTGTGTGTGTGTGTGTGTGTGTGTGTGTGTGTGTGCTGTTGTTGTTGTTGTTGTTGTTCTCCTGATGCAGATTTAGAAGTTTTACGGTAGATGTAGCAAGGGCTGATAAATAACTGTTTTTATCGTTGTATATAAAAAGGTAATCCCCCCCCCCTCTCTCTCTGTCTCTCTCTCTCTCTCTCGCTTCTTCCCTTGTCAAAACAAAGGAATTTTCACGTATAAGCTTTGGACCAAAAAGGCTCCTACAGTCGTAGCTATTTATCCGACAGTCGGCACCGCTCAGCGTCCCGGTATGGCTGTTCAAACAGCCTGTGTATAATCCCAAAACCGTGAATTGACATCTTCAAATGTAGTCTTTCATTTTCTTGGCCGGCATTATGGAATCGTCTTCCAGCGCATGTTAAACACCCATGTTCTGTCCCACCTTTTAAACAGCTCTTTTGCGCGCGCGCGCGCGCGCGCGCGCGCGCGTGTGTGTGTGTGTGTGTGTGTGTGTGTGTGTGTGTGTGTGTGTGTGTGTGTGTGTGTGTGTGTGTGTGTGTGTGTTTGATTTAGATAGACATTCCTAAAATAGACATTACTAGAATTAGCAGCGACAGGTATATAAGGCTGTTTTACGTTAATTACCTTTACCGTTCAAAAATAAAGTTTTCTTGATTTCTCTCTCTCTTTCTCTCTCTCTCTCTCACACACTAACAATGTACACACACACACACACACACACACACACACACACACACACACACACACACACACACACACACACACCAGAATTGTTCTCTATTTCACAAAAGTGAAAGTGGAAGAAACTCATTTTAGGACAAATAAACACACACACAAAACAAACCACCGGAACGCCTTCAAAAGCGTTTAAAAAAAATAAGAAAAAGAAAAAAAAAAAAAAAAAAAAGGAGGAGGACTATCATGCACTTTTCAAGCGATCGCCATAATTATTCGTTAATATACCGTGGCGTCTTTCATCATCATCATCATCATTCCTCTTTACTCCTTGTGGAGCATAAGGCATCGACAGTTGTTCTCCACTTCCTGCGGTCTCTGGCTGCTGTTTCTGCAGCCTCCCAGGTTTAGCCGGCGGCTTTCAGCTACGCTTTGGGCGCCCCTTTTTTCGCTTTCCTTGTGGGTTCCAGTCAAGTGCTTGTCGGGTGACAATAGTCTGGCTCTTCCGCATGGTGTTTCCAACCCATCGCCACTTCCTTCTCTTGATCTGAGCTGTGATAGTCTCCTGATTTGTCCTCGTCCACAGGTTTAGGTTTGGCACTCCGTCGAACCACCGGATGCGGAGGATCTGTCGGAGGCACTTACTGACGTCTTTACACTGAATTTTTGTTTTTCAGATGACGGACTGGACGTGACGATACCAATTGTGGCTGGAGTCGCTGGACTAGGACTGGTACTTGTGATCGCCGTTGTCGCTGTTTGCATCGTCAGGTAACGTGGGAATGAGAAATTCACAAATTAGACACGATTGAGATCATATTCCATTGCTGCCCTTGCCAAACTATGTTTGTTGTAGTACAATCTTCACAAAAAGTTAGGGGCCAGTCAACATAATGGATGACAGTTTCAATAAATCAGAAAACATAAACGAATAAGATTTTCCCCGTAAAATTCGGTAGCAAGGTTATGGGGGTAATTAGTGAACATGGCGACCACTGTGTGGATGGCAAAACTAGACCGAGTTTCAGTGTTCAGTGAGCGATACCTGGGGCTTTCTGCACGGCAAAAATGAGATGCAGGTCAAAGAATGTATCCCTTGTTATGAACTGTGCTCATTTGTTTGCCTACATAAGCCGCCGTTTCAGCATGTTCAGCACTACACCAGCATGCCACCACGACAGGAGTTGAATGAGATTTGCAAGTGGTCCTTAACTTTCTGTGAAGGCTGTAGCTGCGCTTTCAGAAAGTTTTCCAATGTAGACACTGACGATATTGCATGTCCTATGTTGAGCACGCGTGTTCTTGCTTTACATGTCCGTGACAGGAAAGGCGAAGAGTGCAATGTGGATAGAGCCACAGCGAGTCGGAGAGATGACGATGAAACGCTTTATTTAGAATTCCTAGGCACTTTCTAAGTGTCTTACAATGTGTTTTCCTACGTTACTGTCTAATAATGTACTAGAATAATGTGAGAATAAACGCTACGTATAGAAGAAGAAGAAGAGAGAGAGAGAGAGAGAGAGAGATGGGGAGAGTGTTATATAGGTTTATTCAGTTAACGTACTGGCATATCAGGCTACGTAAATTATCTCTTGTTTGTAGTTACTGGAAGGAAAAAAAAAAAGAAGAAATATTAGATATGTACGTGTGTGTGTGTGTGTGTGTGTGTGTGTGTGTGTGTGTGTGTGTGTGAGAGAGAGAGAGAGAGAGAGAGAGAGAGATGAAACGTTTTTTTTTTTATTCAGGATAGAGCATTTAGGCATAGCTGCCTATCTTACATGCTGTCCTGCTATTCTACATTAAATGGTATTGAGAAAAATAAATCAAAACAAACAAACAAACAATAAAAATGTTTAAAAAAAAGAAAAGTATAAACTATCTAGTGGAAATACAGGAGAGGAAAATACACACGATAAACAAATCAAAACATACGTGGCATGTGCTGATGATACTGGCTGTATGCCAAGTAAAAAATTTACAGTCGTCTCTAATATTGCAAAACATGTATGTAACACATTTCTATATATATCGTCAGATAAGCGTATCGTGTAGAATTTGTTTGAAGTTTATGAATTTGGAAACGTTTTGGATACTCAGTGGTAAAGAGTTCCACATGGATGCCCCTGAGAAAGACAGGCTACTTTTATATATATCAACCCTTGGACGAGGCACTGGGAGCAGACTGTTCCTTGTGTTATGTTGTTTATCATGTTCGAAATTAAATAGTTGATGGAGATATGTTGGGGCTTTGTAGTAAACAATTTTGTGCATCAGTAAGCATTTGTTAAACTCCAGATGCTGTTTAAGAGGTAGAAGTTTGAGGATTTTAAACTTTTGGTCGGTACTAGAATTACCCGAGTGTAAGAGTTTGACAGCGCGCCGGTGAACGGAGTTTACCTTTTTGAACTGATTTTCGCTGCACTCGTCCCACAAAATCTAGATGACTTTGCACGTGGGCATGAAAGAATAGCTTGCAGATGTCAGGGCTAACTAGGCGACTTAGTTTGGATAGCAGGAATACATTTTTTGACAATAATTTACAGAGACCATCAACATGCGTTTCCCACTTTAGTTGGTCGTCAATTATGACACCTAGTAGACGGTGGTTCGAGACCTGCTCGATAGACTCGAACCCAACTGACAACCGTAGGGGAGATAGTTTGCGTTGGTGTTTTTGGCGCGTTGTAATTAGCATGCTTTTGGTTTTGGTGGTACTAATTACCATGTGGTTGGCTGTACACCACTGGGAGATTTCAGTGAGGCTATGCTGCAATACTTCGTTTACTTTTGACTCATGCACATCCGACGCATGGAGCGTGGAGTCGTCAGCAAACATATCACAGCTTACATTAGGGTTCGAGATGGAGAGGGGCATATCATTGATGAATAAACAAAAGAAAATCGGGCCAAGGATAGAGCCCTGGGGCACACCGAGCTTAACAACACCTTCCTCAGAAAACGCACCATTTAGATAGACTTTCTGCCTTCTACCTTGGAGATATGAGGAAAATAAGGAGATTGTCTTAGGATCAGGGATATATATAGGGACAATTTCTTTAACAAAATGCTGTGGTTCACCAAGTCAAGGGCTTTTTTTCAGGTCAAGAAAGACCGCACCAGTTAGTTGGGATTTGTTGATGGCAGATAGCCAAGTGTCGACGATGCGGACAAGTGCGGTGTGGCGCGAATGTTGAGGGCGGAAACCAGATTGGAGCGGATTCAAAAGATGTTGTTTTTCTAGGAAACTGAGCATGTGGTTATGGATATGTCTTTCCAGTGGTTTGGACAGGACTGATAAAACTGAAATCGGACGGTAGTCACTGAGATTGTGGAGATCTTTACTTTTCGGAATAGGCACTACTTTGGCTTTCTTGAGTTCGTCTGGAAATATACTGTGTTGGAGTGACAGATTATAAATATATGTGAGTGATTCCACAATGTAGGGTAGTGACAACTTAAGGATGTTAATGTTAGTTGCATCAGGACCACACGCCTTGCTCTTTGTAGCAGAGATTGATTTCCCAACTTCATAGACTGTCATGGGTGGAAGAGAGAAAGAACTTTCTTTTGCTGACTGACAGTGACTGCGGAGTTCTTCAGGACATACATAGTCTTCAGGGTTATTGAGATTAGATTGGACTATGGAATCAGTAATGTTTAAAAAATGATTATTAAAATCGTTCGGTGAGAGTTCGGATGGAATGAATGTACGTTTTGTTTTTTTGCCCCGGGTAAACATGTTGATGGCTTTCCAAATATTCCGACTGTCTTTTCCGTCCGCTATGATTTGCTCTGCGAAAGATTTCTGTGCCCTTCTAACTAAAGATTTAACCATGTTCCGTTGCTTTTTGAACTCGTCAATTTTGTTTTCTTTTTTAAGGTTATCTAGAGTGTTATATAGGTTTATTCAATTAACGTACTGGCATATCAGGCTACGTAAATCATCTCTTTTTTTTGTAGTTACTAGAAGGAAAAAAATAGAAATATTAGATGTGTGTGTGTGTGTGTGCTTGTGTGTGTGTGTGTGTGTGTGTGTGTGTGAGAGAGAGAGAGAGAGAGAGTGTTATATAGGTTTATTCAATTAACGTACTGGCATATCAGGCTACGTAAATCATCTCTTTATTAGTAGTTACTAGAAGGAAAAAGAATAGAAAAATTAGATATGTGTGTGTGTGTGTGTGTGTGTGTGTGTGTGTGTGTGTGTGTGTGTGTGTGTGTGTGTGTGAGAGAGAGAGAGAGAGAGAGAGAGAGAGAGAGAGAGCACTTATAGCAAGTTTCATCCGCGTATATGTTCCTCCTTTGCAGAAGAAGAAAGAGAAACACAAGGACTCCGCCAAGAGCAACAGCCATCACTTACGCAGAATTCCCGAGGTACGCAGCATCCGCCTCAACCGACCCGCAGACCGCCAATAACACGTACGCCATAGCACAGCCACTGGACAGTTCAGTCGCCTTGCTGGATGTTACAAGCGGTGTTGCCGGCAACGGACCAACAGCACATGAAGGAACCTACACTGAGATCGACCTCTCGGACAACCCTCAACACTCGTTAACTCCGGTAATACAATGCAATACGTGCCGGTACAGGCAGACTGCAGAGAGGAAAAGGAGGAAGGTCTTTTCAAGTCCTAAACATCCTGTTTTCCCGTAATATTAATTTTCTCCCTTTCGGTCGCTGTTTTCAGCTCCCTCAGTTTAGATTTGTGAACGGGTAGGGATCTTCCTGCCTTTCTCCTCTGCTGAATTGCGATTCACCACATTTTTGCGTGTGCGTAGTGTGCACGCGAGTTCTGTGTGTGTGTGTGGGGGGGGGGGGGGGGGAAGGGTGGTGTTTGTTGGGAGAGAGCGAGTGCGTGCGTGCGTGCGTGTGTGTGTGTGTGTGTGTGTGTGTGTGTGTGTGTGTGTGTGTGTGTTGACAGTAACAACACTCCAGCATGAATTTTCTCCTTTACGACAAGAAAGTGATGGATTGATTGATTGATTGATTGATTGATTTGTAAAGTGAGAGGGAATCGCTACGAATCTAACCCGCATTTGATAACGACACTTAACTCATGAATATTTCTCTTTTTTATGCACAGGGACACGGACAGGTTCAGGCTTCTAAAATTGAGAGCAACACCTACGGGGCGCTTCATCATGGCGGCGGACAGCCTTCGGCCGGAACCAGCGACAGAGTCGCCATCTACAGCCACACGACCAGCTCCGACATCTACAACGTGTTACAGAGGCAGCCAGAGAAACGCGTGGTGATGGATAACATCTACAACACCACAAATGATGTGTAAATCTGAGGATTGTAGGCGCGCGATAAACCCGTTGGCAGTTTAGCCTTGACCTGTACCCAGGTCAATATTTGTTAAATGTTGATTTTATGGCACTGGGACCATGCTTTTGCCAGTCTGAAGTTCTTAGGGGAAAGGAAGGAGAAATCGCTGGAAAAACTCTCCGAGCAGTTGCCTAAAAACAAAAGAAATTCGGACAAAAGGAAATGACAGTTCTGTGTCCCGCGATAAAGCCGGAAATATTCTTTGGTTTTGCTTTGTGATTGGCTTTAGTTTCAAGTGTTCCTGTTTGTATTCCTTATTGTTTGTGTACATATTCATTTGTACTTTTACGCGTGGCTTGAGGGGCTGGGAAGAGGGGCGGTGGGGGGAGGTGGAGTGTGTGTGTGTGTGTGTGTGTGTGTGTGTGTGTGTGTGTGTGTGTGTGTGTGTGTGTAAGTCTGTTCGAAATGTTCACTCGTATAAGGAGTTGCTGTTGCTGAATATAAGTAGAGAAACTGTGGGTGGTGGGTGTGTCCCGTGACATTTACCTATCACGTGACCAGCGGCTTGTGCACGTGCTGCATGTTGCAACTGCCCCACATGGCAAGGCACCAGTATGTGTGCAGCAGACTGAGAACCTTTTGACGCCTGGCGTCGACTTTGGAAGGGTGCTTGTATGGGAAGGTCGGATGCTCACACACACACACACACACACACACACACACACACACACACATGAAAGTGATAGGGTGGAAGACGGTGGGGGCGGGTAAGAGAGAGCCGTGCATGTGGCAACCAGTGTAACACTCAAAATCACTCGTATTTTGATCCAAGACGCAATCAACCCTTCGCTAAAGCTCAGGACTGATTTGCGTCCTGGATCAAAATACTCGTCAGTATCCCACAGCTCGATGGGGTGTAAATGCTTTATCATCCTTTTGGGGGTCAATTTATGGTATATTTTGAACGTTTATCCTAGTAAAAACTGACAGTCGACAGCGGCTGCACATTGCAGACCAACGAGTTTGTACGTCGGCAGAGCACGACGCCGACAGAATAAAGTGCGCCTTTTCATGCTGGCAAGACGGCGTCAATTCACTCATGAACTCAAATCCAAACAAAACCACAAGTTTTCAACTTCGACGAAAGACACAATCAAACATGCTGACGCTTTCAAGGAAATGTAAGTTGCGAGGTGAATGCGAAACCGATCAAGCACAGCTCAGTCTGTTCACACTTCCCAAACACCCACCCTTTAATTCTGAGCGGTACACGCTCTGGGCGTTTTGTTCACTCTACATGATATGCTTGTACAGGATTTGTTTTTGCTTTGTTGTTGTATTATCATATTATTTTAGTCGGTGAATTTGGTAATTTTCTTTTGTGTGTGTATTTTCTTTTTGTCAATGATTTTGTTTGTGGCTCGCTTGCTTTTGCCAATGACTTAATTATAGACCTGTGAATAAACTTTGGCTTTAGAAGGCTGCGTTAATGTTTTGTCTCTATTAATTTTACTGATTTATCGAAAAGCCAAAGGTGGAACCAGCTGCAAGGTTCGGAGGTTTGTTATTGCTTTTTACCGGACCCTTGGTAGCTGTGACCCCTCCCCCCCCCCCCACCACCACCACCACCCACCCACCCACCCGCACACACACACACACACACACACACACACACACACACACACACACACACACACACACAAGAAGGTTTGATAGGCACAAAGCGTTAACAGTTAACACTTACAGTTTTTTCCCCTAAAACCTGAAACCTTGCAATCTCAGAATGACGCCAGTGCTAATTTATGAAAATGACAATGGATTAAGATGCTATTTAGGGGACAAGTCATGTTCAGTGACATATAAAGGCATGACTAATGAACACGCAAGCACTCCACAAAGACAAAAGCACATTTGCCCTTGACCCGTCTATCGCAGGCATTGTCTTTGCAGTTTATGCGAGGGATTTGGGAAGCGGGGATGTTGCTGGCGGAAACACACACAGACACACACACACACACAGACAGACAGACAGACAGACAGACAGACACACACACACACACACACACACACACACACACACACACACACACACACACACAAACTTCCGTCCTGGTTGAAAGGCGGATGTATATAGTCGAGTGGTGTATCTAAAGGCAGACATAAGTATGTGTTTGAGTCACAATTATATCGAAAGGAAGTATTCATGAATTTGTCTTCAGGTTTTGCAAACCGTTTATCCTACACGCATGCTCATATATCTTCTTTACTAAGCTGTAGAATTATTACAGCCGAGGGCGTTTATCCTATCACGACATAAGTGCTGCATACACTTTGACATGCATACTGCCCCATGAGCGTTGTTTCTGTGGGTGGTATCACATACCACTTATATGGAAACATCGAGGTTCTCGGAAATCTGTTCAAATACGTCCACGGATTTCGTGAACTAGAGGCTGCAGACTAGAGGCGCAGGTCTGTTCTCAGTATGCCAGTTGTGGTTTGTCCTGATCAGCAGTGTGTTGTTGAAGTTTGTTCAAGGAGTGGTGACAATGTCTCTGCGTGGATTCCTGTCTGTCTGGCTGTTTGTCGTCAGCGTCGCTCTTCGTAGAGGCAATGAAGGTAGGCACTTATAATTCAATCAACGAAAATTATATTTGTGTCACAGTGTAGGCTGATTTGATTGTAATCAGATGGTTTGTGACTAATTGCTTAACATATGTGACCCTCCACCACGAAATGAGTCTTCTTGTGCTATTTGTTCATGTTACAAGACGACTTGATTATTTCGTGGTGGAGGGTCACATATCTGAGTGCACGTCAGATGTAAGCAGACTTCATTCATATCCGCCATTACACTGATCGCTTATGTCAGTCCTCTTCATCGACTTCAGTAGGTTGCTCATTATTATGAGATTGCACGTTACTGTGTGGAGTACTCACAACGATCATCATGATCAGGAATCAGAACACAGTAATAACTGGTTTTTGCTGAGACATAACGTGACGACGTGTTCAGATTCAGATTCAGAATTGTTTATTGATAGGCCTTACGCCCATTCAAAGTTGAGAGTGACATCCAGACACATCTTATTCGCATCAATACTTGTACAGAAAATAACCAAAGTGCAAAATAAAATATGTGACCGTCCATGAGAAAACCCGGCGTAAGACGCACGCCCCTGTTCCGAGCTAGAGGCTAACAAAGCTCAGCGGGTGCTATCTGGTCAATATTAAGATTTTGCTCAAATCAGGTAGTTCTGCACTTAAATTATGATGTCTTAAAAGGAGTTTTCTTGCACTGTAAAGAGCAAGGCTGTTTCTTTAAGATGGCTCCAAAAACAAAAAATTGAAAATTTTGCAATTAAGCCGGGTTTTCTCATGGAAGGTCACATATATCAAATCAGCTGAGCAACTGTTGTCTTTTTCTTAAAGCTAGAAAAATGTATAATGCTTGGTTCTTAACTGTAGAATAGTTGCATGAGGCCATTAGCAAAGAGAGTCGAAAGCTGCTTGGATGGTTCCAAAATTTTCTAGGAATAAACCGGGTACGGATAGCAGAAAGACTAGGACAGTATAAAAGAAAATGTAACTCGTCTTCAATATCAAGCTGACACAGTGGACATATTTTACTCAGGGGTTCAGCATCAGCGTAACGCAGATTATGAGCTTTAATCGGTGAAACGCCAAACCTGAACCTTAATTATCAGACAAATTCGAAAGAAAAACAAAACACACGCAAAATACTGGAATTCTCATAGTGCCCCGTTGCCCAAGACCTTCGTCGGGTTTTATTTTCTGATTTGACGATAATTTTTATAACAAGTGAAAGAACCAAGAAGCCTTACGGCAGCATGGTATTGAGATACTAACCGACGTGTGATTTTCAGTTTGGCAGTGAATATGTATGTGTCTATAATTGAGCAGACTAGATCTCCATTTGTGTTGTGGTGCGATTTGGTTTTAAGTTTCAATATTTTTGTTTCTTCAGATGTCAAAGACCCTTGCGACACGTTTGATGAAGATGACGAGAGTAGCGTGATCCTACTCCACACCTGGTACCCCGGATATTCGAAATCGTGTACTTGCCACATTAGTTCGCATAAACAGAACTTCACGTACATTGTGGTGGCTAATTCCGCTGAAAAAAATATGATAACATTACGTGCTCGCGTGGAAAGTGGAGCTTTGCAAGCAGTTTTCGTGCCAAACAAACCCATACCGACCACAGATTCCATCGAGATTGTTTTCAACGCCCCTACGATCAATAGGCCTACACCTTGGACGAATAAGCTGACTATAACCGGTAGGATTTTGGGGGAAAAGAGAAAATATCTGTGTGGATGGGCACGTGCAATATGTTTCATTTATCGTCGATTTTTTTCATGAATGAATCACACACACACACACACACACACACACACACACACACACACACACACACACACACAGAGGATATCCGGATCGACGTAGCCTGAATATTGCAACAGAAATGTGAATATAATAGACACTTACTATGCGTTTGTGTGTGTTTGTAGCGACCGATGAATTCAGCATTTCATGTGGACAGAGGAATGCCGCAACAACTGTTCGTCGAACAACATCTGCCACGATCGGTAAGCAAGCCAGTGAGAAAGCTATAATTATCATCCATTATTTTCCCTTTGATCTCTCCCGTTGTATAAGTGCGGGAATCTCACTAGTGAAAATAACTCATGTGACACATCACATGACAACCATTTCTGTGTGTCCCCTGCCAAGGTTTTATCCATACAGATAGAAAGACCACAGATAGAACCTTCTGGCAGAGAATCACAGAAATAGGTATTACTAGGCCTGTTGCGCGGCACCCCGGTCTTCTTGTGTCAACACGGCCGGCAAAATCGAAACATGTTTACGTCTCGGTATCGGTGTTTCCAACTTCATCAACTACTCGTTCAAGTAAAAAATGACTTTACCCGATACCTAACAAGCACTACTTACTCAAATCATGGACAGTTTCAACGAACACTAACCAAAATCCGTTCTCAAAAAGTTGAATCGAAGCTGGTTTATCCCGGGCACCGGGCTGGCTAACTTGAATTCGCTGAATTAGTGGCAGAGGCAAGCTAGGCGCAAATAACGCTGCTGAAGTTCAAACCGACATGAGACGTTACCTAAAATGCACTGCGTACTCAAATGAATGCCAGTTTCAACGCTTTCCAACCAAAAGCCTGTGACATAAAGCAAAATCTACTCTCGTTACTGCATATCGTCTGCTATCCGCTGTCAAGGAAAGCGTACTCATTGTCAGTCTAGATCTCTGATTCATCCAAAGCTCCTTGAATCGTTCGAATCACCCAGGCAACTATAAAACGTAGCTGTTGGTGGAAGGACAATATAATCGTTGTACATGTACTCAAAATATTAGAAGCTACACTCACGAATTTCCGTGAAGAACCGAGGTGGAAAGATGCAAGACTTGCAGCGAAAGCCCGGCCCCTAAATCACGCTGTCATGCTCTCACAACGTAAACAGAGCTGTGCATGTTTCGGTTTCGCACCGGTTATGCAAATTTCTGTTTGCTTCAGTGTTACCAGGTTTGTTTGTGTCTTCACTCGAAGTTTAGAACTATTGTTTTTGTGTGGGTTTGAGCTAACTGGCATTGTGTTGGTAGCATAAGAACGCGCACTTGATTTCTGTCGCGTACTGATCTCCTGACCACTCCGAGTGTCTGCTATGCACTGCCCAGTTGCCGATTCACCGAAAATGACAAGCAGACTTCAGCTTTTAGTCGGCTAAGCTCTCACAATGCACCATACATGAGAGAACTAGAGGAGCAACGACTCCTTGGCTCACTTGTGAGATGGGTCAAGGTCATTCAAAAGAGTGTGTTTGTAAAGCTCTTAGCACTATCTATAGCACTAGCTATCCTGAAGTAAGGTGTCTCTTGTGTTCATAATTCATTCATTCAAATGAGATATGTAAGAGCTTATCAATGACTATCGTTATTCCAAGTTTGATAGCTCTAGTTTTTTTGTAGTTTCTGTAAGCTGTAATGACCATTCAAAAGGGTATGTCTGCATAGGTCCCATTTCTGTCTATCATTTTGCCTTGTTTGGTGCTTCTGCTGTTTGTTGTTTCCAAGAAAATGCTAACGTTAAAGTCTCCGCAAAACATCTTGAATGGCCTTGACCTTGATTCAAGGATATTGAACACAAGCCGCTGTCGACTGTCAGTTTTTACTCGGATAAACGTTCAAAATATACCATACATTGGCCCAAAAAAGGATGATAAAGCATTTACACACCATCAAGCTGTGGTATACCGTATACGAGTCGGTATACCACAGGTTGATAGGGAATAACAGCTAATTATTGCCCGTGATGGCACCTTGCCTACTGCCTGTTTTTCAAACTAGCTCTGTCTGCCCGTTTTCAAACCATCCACTGTACTGCGTTGAAGTGTGGAACAAGAATAGTCACTGAGTACCAAAGAAATGTTTCCTCAGAGACCTTTTGCTTGTACCAAATTCATGGAACACAGCCTCCAATACAACATAATTCATTTTAAGGCCCGTACATATTTCACCAGCTCTCTAGATCTTCCAGATTTTATGTTAAAATTAATTTAGTCACGAAAGTCACAAAAGCAACAAGGAAATCACAAGATATGAAGAAGTATCATCTGTCAGACGAGCAGCGTGGACTTCAAATGCTCGGGTCGTGAGTTCGAATCCCGGCGTGGGCTAAATATTTGTGCGGGCCTTTTTCTTTGTTGCCCCGTCTCTAATATCTCCCAAACACCTGCCAAATACTCGAGTTAACTCTGTTGATCTACCCCCCCCCCCTCCCCCGTCCCCTTCCCGTCGGAACTCGTTTCCAACGGTGTGAAGACTTGCTGTGACCCTCAACATTTGCATCACGCCTCAGTGGCCCCGGTCTGCCCGAGGTCGTCAACTGAAATATTTTACGGTAAATCATTTTGTTAAAATTATTACAAATACATAAAGCAAGTATTCTGTTTCATTATATCCTCAAGTTTGGACGTTTTAATCTTCTTCGCACGTCTTCGCACTGTTTGGACGGGCCCGAGATGACAATTACTTACGAGACTCCCCACATAACGATAATAGCAGTAACACAGAGAGCTGGCCATGCAGAGTCTGCAATACAGTCGGCGCCTACTCGCTGCGCGTGTGAACGACATAAACGTCATTTCCGTTACGTAGTGTGTCCCGATGTGCTTTGCGTGACATACTTGTAAGATATGACAACATCAGGGAAACTCCTCATTGAGTCATTCGGATTGAGTCTCAGATTCGCTCGACCAAAATTAATGAAGGTGGAGAGATGATACACACAGGGAAGTTGATCGACACTTCCCTTGCACCACAGGCAATGAGATAAACATACCCGCAGTTACGAGATTGTTGACTCATGCAAGAAGATGTTGAAGTCAATGTCAGATTGGTCAATGCAGTGTTGTGTATGCGAGCAGGCGAGCACGCACACACACACACACACACACACACACACACACACACACACACACACACACACACACACACACACACTCGAGCCAACATACATACACATCCGCATTTACTAAACCATTGTCTCTGACTCACACAACAGGATGTTTAACTAAGTGTCAAAGCAGAGTAGTGTAGGCGGGCGATCGCGCACACACACACACACACACACACACACACACACACACACACACACACACACAGAGAGGGGGGGGGGGGATAGAGAACGAAGAAGAAGAAGAAGAGGAAGAAGGACGTCTTCATCACATTACATACATAATTATGGGATGCAGACTCGTGCACGCTGGAATCGTGGTTGACGTGATCATTGTTGACTAATACACTGAAGAGAATACTTAAAGTGTGCACCTCACTGGAAGGACATGACTCGTAACGGCCGGAAACACACAGTCGGCATTCATTAGTATACAGGTAGTCAGCTTTCACAATCTACTTATCCTACATATTCTCTGTACTAAACTCTATGATTATTACAACTGCTGGCGTTCAGCGTAGGCCGATTTAAGTGCTACATCCCCGTTGACATGCATGCTGACCCATAAGTATTTGTTTCCGACTGAGCCGGATAGTCTGATTCACAGAATATCGCACATCACTTATATGGGAACATAAAGGTTCTCAGAAAACTCGTTCGTTCCTAAATACGTTCACAGTTTTTGTACAACGAGATGTTCTTCTGCTCTCTGCATGCCATCCTGATTAGCAGTGTGTTTCTGGAGTACGTGCGCTCCAGAAGTGGTAACAATGTCTCTGCGTGGATTCTTGTCTGTCTGGCTGTTTGTCGTCAGCGTCTCTCTTTGTAAAGTCAATGGAGGTAGGTAATATTTATGAAATCAATGTCATTTGACTTTATGTTATGGCTTTAGATTGATTTCCTTGTACTAAATATCCACTGTCAAGAGCGGTAGCCGGGGTGGTCGAATGGTAGAGCGTTGGACTTCTAATGCTCGGGTCGTGAGTTCGATCCCGGCTGGGGCCAAATATTTGTGCTGGCTTTTTCATCGTTGCCCCATCTTTGATATCACCCTATGTGGTGGAAAAGGACGTTAAACCCCCAAACACTCACCCACCCATTGTCAAGAGAAGGCTTTTCGAGTACACGCGCCTGAATATTAGATGTGTTTTTCATTACTATTTGCTTTGGGGGGCTTTGTTTTTGTTTTGTATTGTGACATTGGCTTTTTGTTTTGTAATAGGTTCATGTGTCTTTTTTGTCGAATATGCTTTAAAGAGACAATGACAATGACAATGACAATTTTTTTATTCCAGTTAGGCTTTTGGCCCATGACTGAAAGGGGGGGAGATAGGCAACACACGAATACAATATCATATTATATATTACAAAGATCTCTATACAGTAGACAGTATGCACTATACGTGTACATGACATCCACACACAATAACACAGACCATACTTTACACGAACACTACAATACTGAACATTTCGCACATGCCATTGTTTACACAGAGCTCAACACAGTCACACTTACAAAGAAATTATATGAACTTGTATTGTTTTGTGATAACCAGAACATACAGTGGTTGACCTAAATCACTGTATATATATATATATATATATATATGTGTGTGTGTGTGTGTGTGTGTGTGTGTGTGTGTGTGTGTGTGTGTGTGTGTGTGTAACACTAGGCTAATATTCCGGCTCTACGCATTTCTAATGCTTCATAAACAAAAGAAGCTACCTGTCGGGTTAGTTTTGGCCTACTATCTGCCATCAGAATGGCAAAACGGAACTTGGATGGCCTTCGACTGAATTTGCCAGGTATGTACTGTTCACGCAATATATCATATTGTGGACAGACAAGGAGGAAATGTACCTCCGTTTCCTCCTGGTCACAGAATGGACACTTCATGCACACGTTTCTATCAGCACTATAACGGAGTTTGTGACACTTTAGATCACTGATTCCCAGTCGGAATTTTATAATAGCATCTCTGATGCCGATGTGGTTTAAATCGGCTAAGTATGAACTTTGAACAATATCAGTCTTAAACATTTTGTACATATGGAATCTTGTGCTTTCGTCAATCTTGCAGTGCCAATCCTGCTGGAAACAATCTAAAAGTCTCTGTTTAAACACTCTCAGAAATGAACTAGTGTGACCAACCCCTTGGGATTCCCAAACAAAACCAAAACCGTATTGAAAAAGAGTAACCATGACAAAATGTACCCATGTGACCTTATTTTGTTGATGCAGAGTAAGTAACATGTTGTATGATTTACGTGGAAGCCGAGTTTCTGGTAATCTAGTAATTCTCAGCCAATAGGAAATACATCTGACATATGCATTAATATACAGAGGGTAACGACCACATTCGGCATAAACCATTGCATTTGGAGTTCTTGTAGTTACACCAAGGAATCTCTTTAACGCAAACATGTGAACCTTTTCAATGATACCAGTACCTGAACTCAGACCCCATATTTCACTGCCATATAACAATATCGGTTGAATTTGCATATCAAACATTTTAAAAAATAAGGACGGGGTGCGGTCACCAAGATGCCACAGTACCCTCAATATTCCAATAATCCCTCGACGTGCTTTGGATGCAAGGTCTTCAAGTGCATGTGTAAATGTGCAACGGGTTGACATAAAAATACCCAAATATTTGTACATGTTTACAATTTCAAGTTCCTGGCCATCAAAAAACCAGCTTTCATTTCTACCAATGTGTCCACCATTCCTAAAAACAACTATATTGGATTTTTCCCTGTTTACAAGATCAAGTTGCTTAGCAGTGTTACACAAAATGTTCAACTGATTTTGCAAACCAACAACTGTATCTGATATCAGCGCAATGTCATCTGCAAACAGTAGGATAAATAACTGTACAAGATCAGGTGATACCTGGATTCCATGACGCCCATTTTGTCGAATTTCTGCGGTTAACTCATTAATAAATAATGAAAAAAGTACCGGACTACAGATTTCTCCTTGCTTAAGTCCCCTTGGACATTCAAAACATTCTGTAAGGTCGCCACCACGAACACGCACTCTTGCTTTTACAACTGTGTACATACTCTTGATAGCTTGAAATAATTTTCCATTAATACCATTTTTTTGCAACACATTCCACAGCTTATTTCTGGTCACAGAATCGTACGCTTTACGAAAATCAATAAATGCCACATATAATTTCTTATACTTAACTAACTGTTTTTGTACCATACACAACAGAGTAAATATATGGTCTACCGTACTATGATTTTTTCTAAAACCCGCCTGTTCTTCCCCATCCACATTATTCTCCTCTACCCATGTACTAATTCTTTTGTTTAAAACTGAACTGTAAATTTTACTGAAAATATTGAGAAGAGAGATGCCACGGTAGTTGTCTGGTTGGTTAATATCACCTTTCTTATGTAGAGGTTGTATGATGGACTCAGTCCATGCATCTGGACATTTCCCATTATCAAAAAGATAGTTGAAGTAGGCAACCAGGAAGGGTGAGATCACGTCAGTGGAGTATTTGAAAAATTCACCAATGAGGCCATCGGGGCCTGCAGCTTTATTATTTTTTAACGACTTAATAGCTTGTTTCACTTCATGAACAGTAATAGGGTCATTCAACCAATCATCACCACCATCAGTATCACTATGTACATGGGGAGGGCAGTCAGCTGAATCTACCATGTCTGTAACCCCTGGGAGTGAAGAAAAACATTACTAAAATGTGTATACCAAGCCTCGGCAGAGATAGAGGGTGCACTTGAACCTTTCTTTTGTAAAGCCTTCAATGTTCCCCAGAATAGTTTCTGATCAGTCATACTCTCTTTTAAAGTGCTAAGTGTCTGTAGTCTGTGATTTTGCTTCTTTTGGTGCAACATTTTTTTATATTCTCTTCTTTTTTGTATATATGACATTCTGTTTTCATCATTATGGTTTTTATTAAGTTTTAACAGTTTATTCCTCAGTAGTCTTCTACTCTGCCTGCATTCCAAGTCAAACCAGACTTGCCTCTTTCTATTTCCTGTAAATATTGTTTTCTTCATACAACTGCCGGCTAGTCTGAGGCCATCGTTAAACCTGGACAATGCAATATTCACATCATCATGCATTAGCAATACAGCCTCCTCAAAACACACTACCACTTCCTCAGACTGCAACTTTTGCTTGAATTCATCCAGTTTTTCACTATTCCATACAAACTTGTCATATCTGTAGCTGTTACATGTTTTAGGACCAGAAATCAAGACATCACAAGACCTCACCCCAAGGTGTAGTTCAACTGGCATATGTTTTGAATCAACTGTAGGGTTAACCAACAATGCCTTACATTTCTCATACAACACCTTTGACATAACAAAATAGTCCACTACACTACATCCTGTAGCAGACACATATGTGAAATCACTTGAAAAATCTCCATGAGAGAGACCATTAACTATAAATAGATCAAACTCATTGCACACCTGCAATAAATATCTACCGAAAGCATTCACTGTACTATCCACAGAGGTGCGATCAAAGTCATGCCCTGTATCACTATCACAATTATCAAGAGGATTAACACCTTCCAATGGTTCACTTTCAGACATGTTCTCACTAGCTGTCCTAGCATTAAGGTCACCAAATATAATGAGGGGGTTGTCTCCATTCTGTCTGATGATATCTAGGATGCAGTCTTCCAACATGGAAATCCCGTTGTGAATTTCTGTTTCTTTATAATACGGTGAGTCTGCCGGAGGAATATACACACCCAAAAGTATCACGTCTGTTTCAGTTTGCATGAGCTCTCTAGATACACGTAAAACAATCATGTTGTCAAACTCTACATGAACCTGACAAACAAAATGAGATATCTCTTTCTGTACTAATAGAACAACACCACCAGACAAACGATTTGCAGCCTCAGACATTTTCAAACCCGGAGAGACAAACACTTTGTGATTTGTAAACATATCCGCAGGCACAGATGCATAAAATGTCTCTACAAGAAGAGCAAAATGGAACATATTCAGCTGACTAAATATGTCTGTATCTTGTATACCAGTTAAGCCTTCAACATTATATGTGAGAAACTTCAGACTGTCTGTTTCTGTTCCAGTTTTGGTGTGTATACTTTCTGTGTTACGCGCACTGGCATCTCCCACATACACACTGCCCTTGTTAGCACTGAAGTCCGTTGACACACTGACCTCGTTTACAGAGCACGCAGTGTCCGACCCAGCACTGTCCCGTGTCACAGTAAATTGATCTATACTTTTATCGTCTACCCATACAGTGTCATGCACACCAGGCAACAGTTCAAAATTACGACCATTATCTGCCCCTGATGCAATAAATTCGTAATTAAGTTCAGTTTTGTCCAAATCACGTCCACATGCACTCGGCGAACCACAATCATTAACAAGTTCACCTACCGGTTCAGCCAGCACACTTCCGTGCTCGAAAGTCCTAGTCGGGATGCAGGTGCCATGGGCCACATCACATCATTTCTTAGATTTCTTGGCATTTGGATACTTCGAGACACCCCTGCGAGCTGCATCGGCGGCAGTACTTGGTTTCCCCATGCTTAACCGCCACTCACCGGGTATTTTCTTCTGTGAGGTATCCATCATAGGCCGTGGGCCGCCCTCGGTTTTCGTGTCATAAAATATTTTTGCAATGCAAATGACATTTTCTGGTTTTTATCATCAATAATACACCATAACTAGATAGAAACTGGGAGATCTCAGCTGAAATGTTGCGCACTGGTTTTTAATCGCGGATGAAAGATAATTAGAAAGAGCTTGTAAGGGAGGTAATCGGATTTTACTGAAGAGGCGCCGATTCATTCCCTTGATGATTAACATAATTTTTCGACCAATCAGAAAGAGATTACGCTTGGAAACAAACATGGCTGCCCACGCTTGTACGGGCGACCAACAAGTAGTGAAACAGTTTTCTTTCAGCGAGAAAACGATGCAAAGAGTCCCGGAATGTCGCGAAAGGTGGTCTTTGTTCGTCTGCACTCAAGGAGACGTCGCTCGTCATTCTTTGGAAGCCTTTAGTGACCTCAACGTTGACGAGGCAGGGTTTCACAAGAAATGCTACAATCGATTACAGGCATATCATAGTTCAAGGTAAGTTTCTGCAACTTTTGTACGTGGTGCTTCGGATTAGGTTTGATTTATTAAATTGAATGAGAAGTTCGTGAAAATAGTGTGTAATCACAATGATAATATGAGCATTTTTCAGTGATCTTGATAATTACGTTGCCGGACCTCATAATATAGACAGGTCTAGACTTCTTTGTAGTCACGGTCAACTTCAACGTAGCACGATGAATAGCGTATATTTTAAAAAAAAATAAAAATTGAGAGTTCCACTACTTCCTAGATCAGTCCTAATTGAGTTGTTTGGGGAGGGGATCGGGGAGTATTTCAGCTGTGCCAAGCATCCTGCCTAAGGTCACTATATTCCTGTTGCTGGTACAATATTTTTCAGATGAGGCCAACAAGAGGCAACTTTACCATGGGAGCATGTATCTGAGGGAGCAGGTCATGTCAGTGACATCACCAGCAGTATGGCCTGCTGACAGCAAGGATCTCACAACGGAGCATGCTATGGAGATGGTTCTTGTGGGCTTGTTCAATTTATTGGTGTGGATGTGTGGTACTTCTATTAATGAAGTTTGGCTGGACAAATTTGCTGATGTCAGTGGGACTGTAAAGAGAAAGATTCTTGCCACTGCACAAGACATCTTACATGTAGCTAACAGTGCAGATGAAGCTGAGAGCCAGGTGTGTGATGGTGCTTCAGATTGTGACAGTGACACATGTATCCGAGTATGACAGTGATATCTGAGGTAACAGAAATTACTGGTAAAGCCACAGCATTGGGGGCTAAGGCAACGCCAGTGTAAATTCTGACAGTGACGTCTGAGGTATTAACAATTAAAGCCACAATATCTGAGAGTGTGACAACACCAGTTTAAATTCTCACAGACCAGTCAGATGATGAGACAGGGCATTCAGGTGCTACACCAAGAGACCGTGAAAACAGACCATGCAGTTTTCTGCCTTGTATTGTAAGTAATTATGAGCATTACTGTTTCATTATGCTGTTCAACTTTATCGTTTTAAATACTAATGGCACTGTACTCAGTCAGGTGGTTTTTTTCAGCTTTATTGCATACTGCTGCGTCTCAATCTCCTCATTCCCAATATAATATATTATGATGTTTGTTGCCCATCTTTACAATAAACTTTGTTGAGTGGTGTCATTTTTTACATCTCAGTATTGGTAAGACCAGAGAAATGGTCATTGATTTCAGGGAAAAAAGCCAAGTATGTTGATCCTGTAGATATTAAGGGGGAGGTATTTCAGAGGGTTGACCTATATATATATTATATACTTGGGGGTGATTATTGACAGCAGACTGAACTGGAATGCTAACACTGATCATGTGATAAAGAAATCTCAATCCAGACTGTACTCCTTGAGGAAATTACACTCTTTTGATGCTAGTGAGAAAACTCTGAACATGTTTTACACACATGTATACATGTCCATTGTACTTTTTGTAGGCAGTGTCCTCTTCTTGGGCTGTGTCTGTTGGGGTAGTCAGATCTCAAAACAGGACAGGGGTAGAGTGGACAAAGTTGTAAAGAAAGCTGAGTCAGTGGTGGGGAAACCCCAGAAGAGGCTTGAAGTGATAATTTATTATAAGAGACTTGAGAAAAAAACATCTCTATCATGTCCAGTGTCTGACACCCCCTGTTCAGCCTCATCGAGGGCCAGAGAAGTACATTCAGTGGGAGAATAATTACTCCTGCAAGCCAAACTTAAAGGCATAGGAGATCTTTCTTGCCTGAAGCTACTAAAGCGTTTAATTGATGATTAGAACTTAGCTTTGATCAGATAACTGTAGGTCTTAGTCTGTTTTCAGAGCGTGCCGTCCACTACCTGTTGCTGCTGTACAGTGTGCTGCTAAAGTGAAATAACCCCTGTTGTGGTTGTGTTCTCAAAGTATTCTAACAGTTTTAGTTCTTTTTATATTGTGTTTGAAATTATGAGGCAAGATGACTAGTGCATTGGAAATCCGAATGTATTTCACCAGGTGATGTATGGCGTGGAGGTGTGGAGTGTACGACTATGGCTGAGTGTGTGTGCGCATGTGATATGTGGATGAGCAGATAAGTGTGCAGATTTTGTGGAGATTTTGTTTTTGTGATGGACTGAATTATTTTGAATTACAGTTTTCTTCTTAATCATGAAATTCATAACAGTATTTCTGCCAGGAGTGTATTTGATGGGTGTATGAGTGAAGAGTGCGTGGATGCATGGTGTAAATTACATAGGCGTACACCAGTAGATCAGTGCCTATGATGAACTATAGTAGTATCCCCTGAATTGTAGATTTGTTTTTAATAATGTAATTATAATACGTAGCTTCACTATGTAGTATGTATTATGTTTGCAGGTTATTTCACTTTGTGGTGTGTGGCATGGTGGTATGCATGAGAAGAGTGTATGCTATGACTATGGATAAGTCACTTAAGTGTGTGGGTGCATATATATATGTGATGGGTGGACGCGCGTGTGGGTGCATGGCTGATTTCTTCATGGAGATTTTGTTCTTGTGTCATAATAGTTGTACTGTGTATTATGTGATCAAGAGCTGTACACGATAAATTTTCCTGAGGGGATTAATAAAGTTCTTATCTTCTTATTATCTCTCTTATATTTTTCCTACCTGCAAGTGACCTTAACTGCCAAATTTGTTTACTAATCATGTATAGTTTATATTGTCATAGGCAAATGGGACAAGACAGATTGTTTTGAATAGAATAGTGCATCATTTGCAGCCACAAAACATCACAGTATTGATACTTCTTATGAAGGGTCATCACAGACTTGTCCCTCATTTTCTGAAGTAGTGCGCATACTTACGTTTGGGATCTCTTCAGATTTGAAATCAGCGTGAAATTTACATTTAGGGACACTTAAAATTTTGTGATTTCCACAAATTTGAAAAAAACTCAAAAACTAGGCCTTTTAGAGGCCTCTGGCCCACGGCCTATCACTTCAGAACTGTCAAAACTAGCTGACATGCTTCGTGTCTCGACCCTGCGACCCCGTGACCCAGCCTGCACGGGTTTCCCGTTGGCGCTTGTGCCCCCGCTATTACCAGCGAGACCAGCCGCAGCAGTGAACGTGAAAGTAGTAGAGGTGGTCACCTCTGACTGGGTGACGGTAGTGACTGGCGGGGTCGGTGTAGACGGTGTCGTGGTTGTGCACGGCCCTTCCAACAGGCCGGTAGCAGCAGATACGTCAACAGCCGTGGCCGCTGTCTCCGAGGTGGTACTTGACTTGGTGGTGGTGGTAATTGATGTGGTTGATGAAGGAGCAGCAGTGCACGTTTGAGTTTTCGCTGTTGGCACGTTGATTGTACTAGTTGAAGTGGTGGCAGGTGCAGTGGTGGTTAACCGGGTGGTTGATGTATACACGGCCGAGGACGCAGCTGTGGATAATACGACAGTGGTCGCTGTAGACAGTGGAGTGGTAGTCACCGAAGACAGCGAGGTGGCAGTCACTGTAGACAGGGTGGTGGTAATGACTGGCGTGGTCGCTGTAGACAGTGGAGTGGCAGTCACTGAAGACAGCAAGGTGGCAGACACTGCAGACAGGGTGGTGGCAGTGACTGGCGTGGTCGCTGTAGACAGGGTGGGAACTCGGGTAGGGGGAGGGCTGACAATAGAATCTGTCATGGTGGTACATGTGTTGATGCTGGTGGGGGTAGTGACCACCGTACACAGGGTGAGAGGGGTTTCCGCCGACACTGTAGGAGTGGAAGGAGGGGGGGAAGCGTCAGGGTTGGTCACGGCTGCCCGGTCGGGGATTGTTTCTGGCGCCGACGATATTGCGTCGCCACCGATACTGCTGCTGCAGCTGGTGCGGTCGTCGTCGCCGTCGCTTTCGCCGTCTTGATCTTTCCCGTCGTCTCCGAATGTCTGGGACCAGTCTCCTGGAAGACCGCTGAGGATTTGGTACGTATTGTGCCAGTCGGATTCCGCCCAGGATCCCCACTGCGAGCTGTCTGGCTGCTGTCGTTGTCGGCCTGTCGACTGTCGGCGAGACCGGCCGCTGGCGCCATCACGGAACTCAAGAGGTTCGAACCCCTGGCGAATCCCAGTCCTCAGCTGTCTTACACCAGACGTCTGCCAAGCGCCGTCCCTCCTAACATTCTGCTGTTGTTGGTTGTGGTGGCGGTGTTGGTAGTGTTGCCGGTGTTGCTGTTGTTGCCGTGGCGGTGGTAGGGGACCGCCGACAACAAGCCTATCACCCTTGTAGTAAGCGTGGACGCCGCTTCTCTTGTACTGCCTCAGAGTTGCATACTGTCTTTCTGTCAAGTCCCCAGCAACAGAAATACCTTTTTCTCGTAGCTTTTCTCGGCCCTTGGTGAGTACGTCCATTTTGCACGCCCATTGTGCAAATTTCACAATCATCGGCCTGGGTTTAGCGCTATGAGCCGATTGTGATGATAAACTGTTGTCACGCTTTCCCAGCACGCACAATGTCACGCTTCTCCCATGTCTTACCAGGTAACACATGGCAATCATTCAACATGTCAACAACAATTTCTGCACACGCATCGTAACTGTCCTTGCACGTCTCTTTTATCCCAAAAAAACGCAGGTTGTCTCTGCGGGAGAAACTCTCTAACTTGTCCAGTCGATCATCAAAAGAGTTCTGAACAAAGGACATTTGCTCGTTTAAAGCATCTATTTTTTCCCTCAGATACAGTTGATCCTTGCGTCCAGTACAGGGATATTGGTGTGAGTAGCGTGACCATACTACACACCTGGAAACCCGGATCTTCAGAGTCGTGTATTTGTCACATCGAATCGAAAAAACAGTACTTTACATACGGGGCGGCTTTCAATAGAAACCGTACGATAACATTACGTTCACGGGTGGATAATGGAGATTTGCAGCCAGTTAGCTTGTCAAGCACCTCCCTACTGACGACAGATTTCATTGAGATTGTTTTCAGCTCCCCTCCAGTCGACGGAGCCACAACTGAGAAGAGTCAGCTGTTCATCGAAGGTAGGCTGTCTGACACAATGAAACTTCGTGAATGGGCACTTACAACATATTATGTTTCATTTGTCGTCTATTATTTTCCTGAGTGTCAGCCGCGAATTAGTCTTTGTTGCTTGCGCGGCATTAAGCCCTAACTAACTAACTAACTACCTTACTAACTAACTTTTCACGAGTGCGTAAGTGCATAACGCGCACACACACACACACACACACACACACACACACACACACACACACACACATCGACAGAAAATGTAGCCTAGAGTAGCCTAGACAATACAGCAGAAATTGGAACATAACAGCCTGTCACCTGTGTGTGTCCATAGCCCTTAATGATTTCAAGATTTCATGCAGACAGAGAGCTGTCAGCACAACTACGTTTCGACCAACATCTGCTACAACCGGTGAGCAATAACACAAGGAAGTTATTAAATAGAAAGCAGTTGTAATTAGCACTGTACAGTGGTGAACATGTGGCACTTCGGGACTAACTACTCCCAAAGCCGCTTTAAATGCTGTCTAGTTCGCAACGTTTATTTCATCATACTTCATAATACTTCAGGGCATGATATGAGTGGACGTATTTGTACATCTGAGTTTATTTTTCCCCAAGCGTTTTCAAAACGGGAAATATCCTGAAGAAGTCAAAAGGTGAACACACCACATACATACTTGTTACAAGCATCTCCAGTCTCCAGTCTGTAAGTCCTTATCCACTTGAGAATTGATTCCTGTCGTGATCAAATGATTTGGTGGCATACTGCCGACAGTTACATCTCATTGTGTCTGCTCTTCTTCAAGCTGTCCCCTGTACTCCGCAGCAACCATAATAGCCTAGGTTCCCGTCCCATGTGCAATATAATATTAATACTACAATACTATGCTA
>JACVVK020000466.1:355000-475000 GCA_018292915.2 Batillaria attramentaria | reverse complement strand
ATTGTGTTCTAGATTGTCGGAGATGACACGTTCTTTATGAATCGGAAAACCCAGCACTAGGGCACAGAATTCTCTGTTGTTTCCAATTCCAGCGACCGTCTGAGGTGTGTTGTTTTACTTTCGGTTTTCAAGTCTTGAAAACCGTGCGTCACAATGACGTACAACCACAAAACCTCTGCGTCAGGTTCTGAAATCTCCGCAGGAAACGACTCACATATGTGCGTAATAAGGACCATACCATACCATACCATGCCACGCCACGCCACGCCACGCCACGCCACGCCACGCACCATACCATACCATACCATACCATACCATACCATACCACGCCACGCCACGCCACGCCACGCCACGCCACATACCATACCATACCATACCATACCATACCACGCCACGCCACGCCACGCCACATACCATACCATACCATACCATACCATACCATACCATACTATACCATCCTGAAAACAGATTAAATCAGAAGAATATGATATCATTTGATTGTTATATTACCCCTAAGATGTTGTCATGCTTGCTGAGCGTTACGATGTTTCCAGGCACCTCGGAGATAAACCCGTGTCATGTAATTGACAAGTCTCTCAAACTGGTCAGACTGAGGCACCAGTCGACTCACCCCTCTCCTCCCAGGATCTGCAGCTGCAGTGTCGCATCGAAGAAGCAGACCTTTCACTTCGATGCTTTGAACGAAGGAAACGGGTCGTTCCTTAAATTCAGATGGGATCTGGACGGGACCACAGTTGGACAAACTGACATACCTAACCATGTCCACTGGGTCAGGTTTGCGGAAGAAATCGATCACATGCAGATCCATTTCGACACTATAGACGCGTCTGGTATGAGTAACAAGCAAGCAGTTGACATATACGGTACGAGTTTAACAAGGATCTCTTCCCCTACGAATGTATGTCCTCGATTACAAAACAACAACAACAACAACAAGAAAAACAACAACCCCCAACCGTCCCCCCCCCCCCCCAAAAAAAAAAAAACAACAACAAAAACAACAACAAACAAACAACCCCCCCCCAAAAAAAAAAAAAAAAAAAAAAGAAGACAACGCTCTGTCGCTCTGTCTGTCTGTCTCTTTATTCTTTCATATGTAACCAATCCACTGTGAAGTAATTAATCAATTCAATTAATGTAACTTCGTATGCAACTTAGAATGGAGAAAACAGCCTGTAGGATAGTCAAGTCAAGTCAAGTCAAGTCAAGTCAAAACACTTTATTTATCCCACAAGGGGCAATTCATCCGAAGATGAATTTCCTGTAACTTGTAAGCTGTCTCCTTGGATAAAGTTTCAGCCAGTCAGTCTTTCTTAAATTTTAGACTGATAATGGAGCTTCTGTCTATTGCAACGCAGCATACCCCATGGAAACTTTCTTTTTCTCCCACCACCTATGCAGCAACCCAACCAGTATTGTTGTTGGAGTGTCGTTTTCCCAACAAAGTCAGAATGCTCTGCATGGCAATCGGGATGGCAACGCTTACATGTTGGATTGCTGTTGTAATAAGTATGCAAATTACCTGTGTATTGATATGCAAAGTGTTTACAATTCATCTCAGTTTTCCCCTCTGCAAGATACAGATTACAGTCAGCCCAGTAGATTCTGAAATAGTGAAAAATGAAATAGTGGTTTTTTTTTTTTTTTTTTTTTTTTTTGGGGGGGGGGGGTGTTTTAATCTACCCATACGTTAATGGAGTGACCATTTTCTGCCTGTTGTGAACACATCACCGTTTTGTTATTTCTTAGTCGGATTATATTGTTTTCTTTCATACAGCAAAACATGCCTTTAGATTGACCTGCTCTTCACAAAGGCTGCCAGGGAGACTCGTGTCTCGTCCTACATCCACGACCATTACAGCACGAAGAGGAACCACAAACGTGTACCAGCTAAGCTCCGTTAGTCTCGGCGAGCCAGTGGATACTTCTGATGACGGCGGTAATCCTAAGGAAAATATCAGAATATCGCATCTCCAAAAAGCTACGAAAAATCAATGTTTCTGTGTGGACTATAAGACATACTACTATTACTACACAAACTTTTCCGGTGAAAGCAGGAATAGTAATCACTAATTAACTGTGTCGTATTTTCTTTTGCAGTTTCATCTGGTGCAAGTGGTTAAACAACACATTAACTTACGAAGTTGAAATTCACATGTCTAGATAAATATGAACTAAAACAATATCAAAGTGTTTAGTTCCAAATGTCAAATGACTATACTGCACTGAGAATCCAAAGGCAAATTCAGATTAAGTTGTGTGACCAACGCTGCGATTCTAGAACTCAGAGACCCATATGTTTTCATATGTTTTCTTTTCTTCAGGTTCATCGGTACTTTGGATCATTGGTCTTGTCACTGGGTGCCTTGTCTTCATCGCATCTGTGGTCGCTGTTATTGCCATATACATACGGAGAAAGAGAAGTACGGAGCATACTTGTAACCGACCCATGCAGTCTCTTTAGTTTGCTTTCTTTCATGCACGCAATTTATTTTCTCTATTCGTGGAAAAATGTTTATTGCAGCAAGTATTCTTTTTTTTCTGTTTTTTTTTTTGTTTTTCGTAGTTGCAGGTATACAAATTCACGAAGCCTCAAAATGCCTGTCTATTCACTATTTGCCTCAGGCACCATAGTCACCCCTAAAATGCTTCAATCTAGAAACAAAAGGGTGTGTGTTTATTTGGGAGTTTAACGTCCTTTTCCACCACGTAAGGGTACAGTGTAATAACAAACACGGGACAAAGAGAAAAAGGCCAGCACAATATTTGGCCCCCAGCTGGGATTCGAACTCTCGACCCGAGCATTGAAAGTCCAACGCTCTACCATCCGGCCATCCCGGCTACCCCTAGAAACAAAAATTGCCATGCAGCATTCAAGGGCACGTATCCGTCAGGAGTTTGAATGTTTCCTTTCCGTTCAGGCCTAGCAAAGTAATGCTAGTCCACTTCTGGTTAGGCGACTTCACCCAAATCACGTTTTTTTGTGTGTTTTTTTTCGTGACAACAAAAATCACTACAAACTAGCACAAAACAGGGTACTTCAAAAACCCCATGCAGTTGGTGTGTGACTTCAAGAAATCAAAATGTGACATTTAGGTAAATTTTTACTACCCGACACTCTTAACATTTCATCGTCCCCTTGAAGCTGACCTACCCCTCAAGATCCCGACATGTATGATTCAAAATTCAAGAGCACTGTAATAAGAGCCTATAGAACGAAAATCTGCCTTCTGATGAAACTCTCCCCAAACTTTAATAGCCTTTCTCTTTAAAAAAAAAAAAAGAATCTGATTTGTTCTGCCACATACTATTCCTTGATACACATTACTTCCTACTACACTACAGGGCAGGTGTACGAGCGTCCCTTGCCCAGACGACAAAGGGAGATCACTATGTACACTGGGATCATACCGGAAGCGCTCCGAAACCGTAACCTGACTGACGCAAGGAACTCCGCCACTCTGTCGCGCATCTATAATGAGGTTGACGAGCGTCGTCTGGTGGATTTGTCAGGTCAGCTGGTAGCCTACATACATTTGACTTAGCGTGTATTAAATTAATAGAAATATTACTCTGGAGCGGCAGACCAAAAATAAATAAAAAATAAAAATAAATAAAAAAGGAACAAAACAAAAACTAAAGAAGCAAACAAAACAAACAAACAAACAAACAAACAAACAACATCATCATCAACAACAACAACAACAACATCAACATCAACAACAACAACAACAACAACAACCACAAAGCCAACTAACAAACAAAAAATCCCCAAACATTTATTATGCTGAACTTTGTTTCTCTTTTATTAAAGTGGAGCATCCTGGCCAATCAAACGACTACCTGGAACTGATCGCCCCGCCTCCTGATGTCGAAGAACCCATCAAACAAGTCAACATCTAGCTTGAAGACCTGCAAAAGGAATACAGACAGAAAACGGTCATCTACAACCGTTTCCTAAAACTGAAAATGACAGTGATGAAACGTCTTTTACCAGTATCACTCAACATTTTAGAACTGTGTCTACTTCATGGTCTGAAAGGGTGGGTAGGGGTGGGTGTTTGGGGGTTTAACGTCCTTTTCCACCACATACAGGTGATATCAAAGACGGAGCAACGATGAAAAAGCCAGCACAAATATTTGGCCCCTGCCGGGATACGAACTCACGACCCGTGGTCTGAAAGGATTTCACTTAATTTTTAGTATTATTAGTGTATGTTGCTAGATGACATTTCCCTTAATTAAACGCGCTGTTATCATGACCACTAACACCTGGCGGAGAAGGACGTAGGTCCAGAATATTCACTGTTGATTGGTGTTTTGGCGTATGACTGACTACTTTGTTTGTTTCGTGTTAAACCGGACACTACCATTAAGAACTGATCTTTAACTAGCCCATTCATAAACTTCAAGGCCGTATTGGCGCAGCCATTTTGGAAAAGAAACTCAGAAAGGGAGCAGTGAGTTTAACAATGAACAATAGCCCGACTAAACGTTAAGGACACTTGACGTGCACACGTGTTCTTAGCCGAATAAAAATTTCTGACTGCTTAGTGTTGATCACCCCGCCTTCTGGCGTTGAAGAAAGCTAATCAGGCAGATACAATAACTTGAATCAGACTGACGAAGGCGGGTATGGATCTACGCGTAGTTCCCCAAAACTAAAGAAATGATTTCTAGATTTGTCAGTCACCTATGTGACACGAAAGTCGGGGAAGAACTTCGGTATGCTTTGCTTTGTTTTTGTTTTTTTTCTGAGATGAATGTAATGGCGATATAGAAAGCATTGTTTAACAAACTTGAGCTAACCTTGAAATTTTTGTATCGTTTGAGGCCTTTGGCCTTTGCAAACTGCATACGGTTTGTTTGACACAAAAGAAAAAACCCAGTACCTATGCAAGTAACAAACCCAATAAATTGACCCAAATTGAACTTAACTGATTAGAATGGATATGAAATTGAATGGAAATGAAATTGAACAAAAATGAAAATTGTATGGAACTGATGTAAATAAAAGTGGTGAGAACTACACTGATGTGAACTGAACCGATGTGAGCTAGACTGAACCGAAGTAAACAGAACTGATATTTTTTGGTTTGTTTTTGTTTTTGCTGCCACAACTCTTTACCGGTTCCAGTGGTATTCATCCCTGGTAATGGGTGGAATCCACGGAGCTGGGGCATTTTTTATTATGCATGATGATGGAGATGAGGATGATGGTAAGATGATGCTGTGGAGGTCTTTACCGGTTCTGATATTTTTTGTTTTTGCTGCCACAACTCTTTACCGGTTCCAGTGG
Organism: Batillaria attramentaria; assembly: GCA_018292915.2. Classification (NCBI taxonomy): domain Eukaryota; kingdom Metazoa; phylum Mollusca; class Gastropoda; family Batillariidae; genus Batillaria; species Batillaria attramentaria. Next base: position 469,680 of record JACVVK020000466.1, on the reverse strand, counting down.
TATTCATCCCTGGTAATGGGTGGAATCCACGGAGCTGGGGCAATTTTTATTATGCATGATGATGGAGATGAGGATGATGGTAAGATGATGCTGTGGAGGTCTTTACCGGTTCTGATATTTTTTGTTTTTGCTGCCACAACTCTTTACCGGTTCCAGTGGTATTCCTCCCTGGTAATGGGTGGAATCCACGAAGCTGGGGCAATTTTTATTATGCATGATGATGGAGATGAGGATGATGGTAAGATGATGCTATGGTGGTCCGTGTGGTGTGGGACTGCGGGACAGGGTCCTGCCATGTGTGTATATGACAGAAGTAGTAGGCCAATATTGCTGACTACATTAGATGTTCTTCTTCCTGTACGTGTTGTCGCCTACATTTAACTTACTGAGTAATCGCCCCTGCACCACTACCCGCTCCCCTACCTTGCACGGTGTCAGTGTATAACAGTGTATAAACCTTTTATTTATATAGATAGATAGATAGATAGATAGATAGATAGATAGATAGATAGATAGATATGTATATAAAGTGTGTGGTGTCACCTACATGAATGTGTTTGTATGTACACGTATAGAATTACGTACGTTTGTACATGTACATGTATGTACGTACGTAAGAAAGCATGTTTGTATGTATGTGTGTATGTTTGTACGTGTGTGCAATCATTCTATACCCCCCCCCCCCAACAACAACAACAGCAACGACAACAAACAACGATTACTCAGTACACATTTTGGCCGAGAAAAGAGAGAAAATTAGAGCACGGAGGGGGAGTGGGGGTCGGGAGGCATCATACGGTATCTGACTACACTAGTCCGGCACCGTAGCGGCCCATGTGTTTAACCCCGATCAGAACAATTCCAATCATCGACCACCCTACATTATAATAATGCTGGGGAGTGGCACGTACACTGTGTCGACAGGCGGGGAGCCGGGGTGGCCGAATGGTAGAGCGTTGGACTTCTAATGCTCGGGTCGTGAGTTCGTATCCTGGCTGGGGCCAAATATTTGTGCTGGCTTTTTCATCGTTGCTCCATCTTTGATATCACCCGTATGTGGTGGAAAAGGGCGTTAAACCTCCAAACACCCACCCCCACCAACCCTCCTCGACGGGCAGACGATAAACTGTTATTTCATCAGCTGCTTGAAAGCGTAATTGAACAAGTAACCAATATGATACCATGTTCGCGTTCGGTATAGGACACATTAGATTGTTTGTTTCGTGCTGGACGAGACACTAACAGGAAAGAATAATCAAATGGCCGATGTGCTGAATTCGGTCATGCACTGGTAAAACCAGGAAATGGAGTAAACACTTTCACATTGAGCAGCATCTACTGATATCACATGGCCACAAACACGTGACTGAGACCGAAACAGTATCCTACATCGCAGTTTTGCGATTTTTTTTTCCCGTTTTGGCTACCCATCAGATTTGATTTGGAGTTTGCTTCAGGCATGATTAATCGCCAGTGACACATTCCGGGCACATAATTAAACACATCACGGTGATTCAAAGATGAACGGAAAGATTTTGTATATGTTGGTTTCTGCTACAATTGCATGTGAGTAGTTTCTATCTATTTTTTAAAGTTTTATTTTCAGAGATAATAGCTGAAGGCGTGGCGTTGATCATAGTATACTGAGTCTTGCGACAGCGCTAATCATGTTACTATTTTACGTGCAGTGAGGAAGATACTGGATGACTTGCTACAACTGTTTACCGCCTTGATCCCACGACAATGCTGAGCTAATGTAAAGCGGGGGTGGGGTGGGTGGGTGTTTGGTGTTTAACGTCCTTTTCAACCACATACGGGTGATATAAAAGACAGGGCAACGATGGAAAAGCCAGCACAAATATTTGGCTGAAGCCGGGATACGAACTCACGACCCGAGCATTAGAATCATGTATGGCGTTGCTGGGTGTACTGGGTATCACGCCAACAACAGGGGTACGCTGTTGCACTCCCCTGACTCTCGAAGGACCACAGTTTCTGAAAGTTCTCTTGGAATACATGCACTTACCTCATCAAGGTGGTAAATACAGCAACAGCATGTACAGAAGTGTTGCTTCCTTCGACTGAATAGTAAAAGCAAACTAACTTCAGTAACTAACTAAATAGGCGTGCTGGCTATACTAAAAATGTCCAGGTAGACCCAATCCATGTATCACACACATGAAAAAGTATGCAACCGGTAGTACATGGCTGGCTCTGCAGGTACAATTCAGAGTCCAAGAAATAATGCATGAAGTTGATGATAGTGGTGCGGTGCAACTGTTCTTCATGTGATATCTCTCGCTTTCACTGTATCTCTCAGGTGATGGTGGTAGTGCTGGTAGCTGTGTGTGTGTGTGTGTGTGTGTGTGTGTGTGTGTGTGTATCTCAGGTGATGGTGGTAGTGCTGGTAGCTCTGTGTGTGTGTGTGTGTGTGTGTGTGTGTGTGTGTGTGTGTGTGTAAATTTGGTGTGGTGTTTTCAGCTACACTCACTTATCCTCACTACCTAATCATTTTACACTAATCATACACTAAGTATGATGGAATCCCACAAAATGTGGACATAGCCACTTTCGAAAAAACCCTGGTGAGGGTCACTTTTATCGCTTAAGCATCTAATACATCATCTGTGTAGGTTTCAAAGTTTCATAGTTTGTAGACATGTAATAAAGATCGAGTGTTCACTACAAACACGCCATACTGTGTAACTCCCATGTCACACGAATACAGCAACAGCATGTACAGAAATGGCTGCATTTCCACAGCAGTATTTCAACAAACATATCTCAAGCTCCATATGATAGTAAAGCTTAGTTTCCGCACTTCCCACCGATGCCAGTAATTCCATATGTCGAGAGCACCCTTTGTCTCTCTTATGGGTTTACATCACGATTAATTATTAAGTAATTTACTAATAGCTCATGATTAGTTACTACCTGCTGATAATAATGAAAATAATTTACTGTGTCTCACATGTAAGACTGATTTTGTATTAACCTTTGTGTGCTTACAGATGCTGAGGCGGAACTCAAGGACGCTTGCAAGAATTTCAACGTGTCTTTGAAGGCGGTTAGATTGATAAACAATCAGACGTCCTCCCAAGTCTGCAGCTGCAGTGTCTCATCACAAAAGCAACCTTTTTACGTTAATGTTTTCAACGAAGGACCAAAACATCTACTTAACATAAGTGGGAGTCTCAATGGAGTAGACAAAATCTTGAATATAGACAATCCACCGTTCGTGAACGGCTGGGCAGAGGTTTTTGATGGAGAACTTGATCACATACAGATTATCCTCGGCACCAGAACAGAAAGTCCTGGATCGAGTGGAAAGCAGTCCATTGATATACTAGGTAAACGACATTTCTACAACACTACACACACACGTACTCATTTGTAACCCGCCTATACACCCTTCTCCCTTCTTCAAATCGGATTGAATCACAGAATTACATCCTCACACGTCAGCTCATCTCCCGCCAAATTGTTACGATATAGGAGTACACGCGATCGTGATTATACTACTGTTTTAGTTGTTTTGAGTAAACATTGTTGTATTGTATTGAAAAAAAAAGGCTGCAAAAGAAAAAATCAGATTAAACCAATACGTGTACAACTAATTCACATGAAAGATGACTTACGGCTAGTTAGAGTTGTTTCCCTTCACATGTGCTATCTACAGTTGTGTAGATGAGAACTTACCTCGGGACAAAGCCAGTCTACTCTTTGCCGTGACTAATCCCCCACCCCTTCCACACACACACACACACACACACACACACACACACACACACACACACACACACACACACACACACACACACACGTCCATTAACCACAGGAAACCGGGATTACCTTGTCAGACGTTGGACTGTGAATACTTGCGTCATAAGTTACCTGGATCTATTCTCTCGTTAGATTTTGTTCATATTTCCCCAGCAACCAGCCGTTTTCAGGTGACCTGTGGCCCACTGAATACAACAGTCGGTAAGACTACTTATCATACTAGACCCACACCACAAGAAACGTTGACCTCTACATCTCGTCACACATCAACGTCCTCGAGATTAACCACACAAAAACACTGGGCATCTACAGGCATCCAGGAAACTACAGGTATGCTCGGACCAACAGCACACCAGAAAACAACAGATGTAAAAGAAACCACTCCTCCCATCACAGGTATGTACTAACTCTTCCGCCCCTTGGCAATCCGAAACATAGTAATACTGCGCACGTTTCCCGTTTTGCATGAATGCTTCAAGACGTTTCTCTCTCTTTTAAAGCCGACATATCAAGAAATACTATGATAAAGACACAATTACCCAGAGTATAACACCACTGTGACTGAACCATTCTGCATGCCTCTAGGTAACAGTGTCATCATGTCATTGGATAAAAATAAGTAAGATCTTCAGGTGCTGATGGCTTAGAGACACTGCTTCTTATCGAAGGAGCACATGCATTCATTCACTAAATTCACCTATCATTGCGAATTCATCATGCAAACTGGTTCACTTCAAACCAGCTTAGCAGTACGTGTTAAAGCAAATTGGACCATACCATGACAAGCTGGAAAGAAACAGATTAACAAAATCCAGTAAAAAATAATGAACATTATGGAATGTGATTTTGACCCCAACGCAGCATATAATTCGACATCGGTTTGGTTGCAGAAAACACCGATCGACCAGTCACACTTCCATTTGGAGCAGCAATCGGAGGTGGTGTGCTGATCCTCGGTCTGGTTGTTGGATTTTGTCTGGGGTAAATGTGGCATGGTGGAGACTAAACTTGAAATACCACTAGATACGTCCAACTCTAACTCAGCCCCGAGCGGCTTTATTACTTTATTTCAGTACATTCATATCACACAAAAAGCTCATTTTGACAGAAACACTAGCATTTCAAAAAAAAAAAAAAAAAAAAAAAGAAAGAAAAGAAAAAGTCACTGACGTCCGACTCTAACTCAGCCCTACACGGTTGTATAACTTTATTTCAGTACCTTCATATCACACAAAAAGCTACATTTTGACGGAAAAACTACAATTTCAGAAGAAACAAACAGCGTCACTTACAAGGTATATGTTTTAGAAGTTTTTGTTGCTGCCTCTGTCTGTGAACTGTTTGACTATGGACTTGGGCTTCTGATACTCCTGACCCTACGTTATCACCGATATGTAGCGGAAAAGGACGTTAAAGTCCCAAACACCCACCCTGACACTATATTGTTTCAGCTCCGAAACGTCGGGAAGTTAATACATTTTGCAACCACTGTCATGAATTTGGTTGGTAAACCTAACATCTAAAACCATTGTGACATATTTTATCTATGAGTCCGTCAAGACCTACAGATGTAGTAATACGTGACAGGAATATTGACTCGCATTTGACGAGGTACACGATATACGTACGCTATGTATTATGTTACACTGCATCATATCCTACTTCGTGTACCTAGACGAAAACTGCGACCCAACACGAACACAACTACGGGTACCCCGGGACCAGCAGTGGAGCAACACTACACCAGTCTTCGCTACACCTCTGATACAAGACCAGATACCCAGCTAGCTGGCGCCTACACCAACTCCTCACCGGGTGATGCCAACAGGGTAGTCGACCTGTCGGACAATCCTTATCACGAGATCGACGAACAAGCCATTGGAGTAAGCTTCTACTCGTTTAACTCTTTACAAGCTAGTATGCTGCAATCTGGTAATCAGACATTGGTTTGATTTGCATTTGACGGGGTGGTCGGTGGTCTAGTGGTTAAGAGACTTGTCACCAATGCGAGAGGTCAGGGGTTCGAGTCACACTCGGGGCAAAGAATTTTCCTTCTGGAATGTGGCACCGTTCATTCGGACAGATCGTCCGGGGGTGCTCCGGCTTCCTCCCCCTCTGCTTTGGAAATGTTCAGCCCACCAAATCTGAAAAATAAATGCATTTCTAAATTCCGAAATTTAAATAGCTGAGCTGACCCTTTGCACCACGTGATTGTAATGTGTTTATGTCATTGTGACTGCTTCCCTCAAGGAAAGCGCGTCGCCGCGGTGCAGCGCCATCCAATCTACCGGTCCTATTTTGTCTTCGAACCAACAAAGCCAAAGAACGGAAAATAATAAAAATTTAAATGAATAAATACAGTATTAATATTAATGATGATGATGATGATGATATTGATGATGATGGTGAACTAAGGGAACAATCACATCAGAATTAGAACTAAAAATTAAGGAATCTACAACTTCCTACGACCCCACCCACCGGACGACAGTTTTCTCTTGGCTGGCTTTTCATAAAAGCTACCGCACTGAAAGCAAACGAAATACTAAATCATTTTATTGTTACAGAGAGGCGTCAGTCAAGGAGCAGAAGATAACGGCAGTGGCTACGGGTTTCCGAATCATGACGGCCGGCAGCGATTGGCTGCAGCCAGCGCCAGGAGAGCCAACTACAGTCACATGACCGCCTCCAGTGTCTACAACCCAAGAGGCAAGTGGCGGTAGATAACGTATACGACAAACAAGAATCCAAAGCAGGCCCGACTGAATCATTCGCTTTGCGGGTGTCTGCTGTTTGTATATCTATCTATCTATAGACTATCTACCGTTGGAACTCGAGCATTCTCATACGCCTTTTAGCCTGGAATTCCCTCCCTCATTCTCTCCGCCAGTCACCCTCCCTTGAAACTTTCAAGAAAAATCTTAAAACCATCTGTTTTCACCCCTTAACAAACAAAACACGTTCTTCAGTCCGACTGACTGTACAAGTAATCCGTAGTAGATCTATTGAATTCCGAATAACAAACTCTACTCTGGAACAGTTTTCGGAAATCAAGTTCTATGCCTGTTTGATCCACCCTTTGATACACATGTATGTATATGCAGTCTAAAACACACCGGTCTAACACACACTGAAAACGTGATTTGAAAACGTAATGTTACCATACAGTTATAGATTTACGAGCACACACACACACACACACACACACACACACACACACACACACACACACACACACACACACACACACACAAACTAGTGTCCTAGAGGGTTGCAAACCACAAGAAAACCCACTAACGTTTGCTCACTTTGTCAGTTATTTTATTATTTTGCATAATTTGATTATGGTAGTTTCTGAGATTGTGTATCTAGTCTGTAAAATGATTTCTTTGTTTGTTGGGGTGGGGGTGGGGGGGGGGTGAGGTGGTGTGTAAAACGTTTCATGCATAGTGTTTTCACCTCACTGTTTTTTCTTTTTCTTTAATTTCACCCAGTCTAAGGAGTGGTTGTTGAATGGGATAGTGTTTAGTAATTAATATTGCTAAACAATGACATTCACATTGTAGGTATGTTTTTTAATAATTTGTTATAACGACTCATACTTCTACCAGACACACCAAAGGCAACGAAATTAAGTCTTACATCAATTTTATTCACACCGCCTATACCAACACTACATGAATAGAACATGGAAGATGTCGAACTATTTTTGTTGTTCACAGATGTTCCTGGCCAGCCAAATGACTACTTGGAGCTGATCGACCTGCCTTCTGACATTTACGAGAACCAATCAGAAGGACCGACACATCGGTTCCAGACCGACGAAGATGGGTATCTACGCCCTACTACTCGGGACTGAAGACACAATCTTGAAATTTTGGTCAACAAACGATGAGGAAACCTTTTTCCCCCAATACTTGTAAACCTTAATTTCTTGCACGAGGGGTACTGCAGAAATCATTGTTGTATGGACATAAATCTGGATTTGAAATTTATGTTGTTTTTCTAGGCCTCTAGCGTTTGCACACTGTATATACGCTTTCTTCCACATAAATTACCGGTTTCAGCAGAATGAAATGGCATGAAATTAAACTAGAATCAAAAAGAATAGAACTGAATGTAAAAATGGACTTGAAGGAAATAGAATGGAATAAACTGGAAAAAATGGAACTGGGCTGAATTCATGGAATAAGTGGGATAAAAAAGACTTAATTAAATACTATTTTTAAAAGAGGAAATAATGGGGATAAATAGGATAAAAGGAGTGGAATGAAACTGATGTAAATTGAACTGATGTAAATTGAACTGTTCTGATTTGAATTGAACGGATGTGAGCAGAATTGATTAAACTTTACTGAAACAAAATTGAATCAACATTATAATGCCTCCTGAAGGATTTCTATATTGTGCACTATGCAATGTGTGCATACGACAGCTATACAGAAATTGTACAGATATCACGGACTAATGACACTATTTTGACATTAAAACTGCTTAAACATAGAATAAATATTATAATTCTTCTTAAATGATTTCTATATTGTGCACTATGCACTGTGTGTGTGTGTGTGTGTGTGTGTGTGTGTGTGTGTGTGTGTGTGTGTGTGTGTGTGTGTGTGTGTGTGTACGACAACTATACAGAAATTGTACAGCAATAATGGACTAATATCATAGATTTTGACATTAAAACTGCATATACATTGAATCAGTATTATATATAATGCTTCTTGAAGGATTTCTATATTGTACACTATGCAATGTGTGTATACGACAGCTATACTGAAATTGTACAGACACTTAATTTGACATGTGTAAAAACACGTATGCGCCACCATCGTGTGTCGGTCCAGAATATTCACTGTTTATTAGTATTCGGTACATGACTTTGTTTGTTTCGTGTCAAAACGGATCATACCAGGACACTTAATTTGACATTACCACTACAGAAACACTCTTTCCACAGCTGTGTAAAAACACGTAACTTAAGCGCCGCCATCTTGTGTCGGTCCAGATTATTCACTGTTGATTAGTATTTGGTACATGACTGACTACTTTCTTTGTTTCGTGTTAAACCGGATCATAACAGGAAGAACCGATCAGCAAATGGCCCATTCATAATAATTCTTCCTTGGTACATTGGTACAGCCATTTTGGAAAAGAAAGGGAGTAGAGAGTTTCACAATGAACAATGGCCTGACTAACCGGCAGTGACACATGTTCTTGGCCAATCAAAACTTTAATGACTGCATGCTTGGAACTGATCGCCCCGCCTTCTGGCCTTGAAGAAAACACATTAGAAAGGCAGATACGTTAACTTAAATCAGACTGACGAAGGCGGGTATATGTCTACGCCTAGTTCTTATAAAGACTACAGAAATATTTTTGAAATGTCAGTGAACTATGTGACACTAAAGTCGAGGAAGAACTTCGAGATGTTTTGTTTTGGGTTTTCTTAGATCAATGTGATGCCGGTATAGAAAGCATTGTTTTACAAAATTGAACCCAAACTTAAAATTTAAGTGTCGTTTGAGGCCTTATGCCTTTGTAAACTGCAAACAGTTTGTATGACACGAAAGAAAACTAATCCAGTACCCATGCGTGCAAGTAAGCAACCCAGTAAACTGACCCAAACTGAACTTGACCAAACTTGATTGATTTGAATGGAAATGAAATTGAAGGGAATAAATTAAATGTAAATAGATTGAATGTAAATACAATTGAAAAGGAATGAAAATAAATGGAAATAAATTGGATTGAGTTGGTGTGAATGAATCTGGTGGGAACTGAACGGATGTAAAACTAAACTGAACTGGCGTGAACAGAATTCATCAAATTTTACTAAAATAAATTTTGTTGAGTTATTATGTGTCATAAAGGATGTTTCGTGTTCTGTGTAAAAGAACACGTCATGTGTGTATGCGACAGAAGTACGTGTGAACTGAACTGCTGTGAACTAAATTGTACTGAAGTGAACAGAATTGGTCAAATTTTACTGAATTAAAATTTTATTGAGTTATTATGCGTCATAAAGGATGTTTCATATTGTGAGTAAAACAACAGGTCATGTGTGTATGCGACAGGAGTACACAGGGAAGTACATGACTTGTAGTAGGCCAGGGATACTGACTAGTTCCGACATTCTTCTTCCTGTATCGTCGCCTGCATTTAATGTACCGATTAGTCACCCTTGTACCCCCGCCCCCTACCACCCTAACTGTGCTTGGAAATATCAGTCATGTTTGTATGTATAATGTACATGTGTATGACATGTAAGAATGTTAACACATGTACATGTATGTACGTGCGTATGAAAGCATGTACCGTATGTATGCATGTGTGTATGCTTGTATGTTTTTATGTGTATAAGTAAAACAAAAAACAAACGGAACAAAACAAAACAAACATAAACAATAATGATAATAAATACTCAGGCAACATTTGGGCTGAGAAAAGAGAGAAAATTACATCGGAGTTCGGGGGGAGGGAGGGGGTGACGAGATGGAGGGAAGGGGAGGGGAGAGGAGGGGGCATCATGTCGTTTAGGTATCCGATTAGACCAATCCGGCTACCGTAGCGGCCTCTGGGTTTAATCCCGACCACAACAGCTCTAGTCATCAACTACCCTGCTTCACAATTATGCTCGGGGAGGGACCGGGGGAGGGGGTGGAGGAGAATGTTTAATTATCAGAGAGAAAGAAGCCAGCCTGTTCTCCAAAGAGTCCAGACAGTCAGCTGACACTACCTCGCCAGGCAGACGATAAACTGTAGACACGCTGTTTCCACGGCTGTTTGAAGCCGTACTTGAACAAGTAACCTGTATCTCACTTTACTCACTCAGAATCAGAATCAGAATTGTTTATTGATAGGCCTTAGGCCCTTTCAAAGTTGAGAGTGACATCCAGACATTCTTATACACATCAATACTTGTACATGAAATAACCACAGTGCAAAATAAAGTATATTAACTCAGCTGAGCAACTGTTGTCTTTTTCTTACGTCTAGACTTTCTTTTATACTGTCCTAGTCTTTCTGACATTCGTACCCGGTTTATTCCTAGAAAATTTTGGAACCATCCAAGCAGCTTTCGTCTCACTTTGCTAATGGCCTCAAGTAACTATTATACAGTTAAGAACCTGGCATTATATATTTTTCACTTTACTCACTGTTAATTAGTGTTTGGTTTATGACAGACTAGATTGCTTGGTGCGTGGGAAAGGCAGATCCTCAAATGGCCGATGTGCTAAATTCAATCATGTATTTGTAAAACCAGGAAGGAAATAAGCAGTTTCACAATGAGCACTATCTAATGATATCACAGGCCTCAAACACGTGACTGTGAAATCGACCCAGTATCCTGCATCAACACAGGACGCAGTTTTTAGAATTTTTCGGCTCACGATCAGATTGAATTGCAGGTTGCCTCTGGCGTGATTAATCGTCAGTGACACTTTCCGAGCACATAATTAAACACACCAAAGTGGTTCAAAGATGAACGGAAAGGTTATGTGTGTGTTGGTTTCTGTGACTATCTCTGCTACAATTGCATGTGAGTAGTTTCCATATTGTTTACAATTTTGTTTACGAAAATAATAGCTGTTGGCCGGGGGGTGGGGGGGGGGGGTGTCAACGGGGCGTGGCGTTGACCGTGGTATGGTGAGTATGGCGACAACGCTGATCAGGATACTAGTTTACGTCCAGTGATGACGATACTGGACGCATAATGTGTTCGAACCGTTTACCACCTTAATCCAACGACAATGCTGAGTGCAAGCATAGCGTTGTTGGGTGTTCTGGGTATCACGTCAACAACGGGGGTTCGTGGTTGCACTATCTGACTCTCGAGGGACCACACAATTTCTGACAGTATCGCTTGCAACACATGCACTTACCTCATCAAGGTGGTAAATACAGCAACAGCATGTACAAAGGTGTTGCTTCCTTCAGTGGAATAGTAAAAGCAAACTAACTTCAGTAACTAACTGAATAGGCATGCTGGATACTAACAGTGTCCAGGTAGACCCAATTCATGTATCACACACATGAAAAAGTATGCAGTCAGTAGTACATGGCTGGCTGTGCAGGTACAATTCAGAGACAAACAGGTAATGCATGAAGTTCCTGACACTGGTGTTGTACAACTGATGTTCATGCAATATCTCTCCAGTTCACACTGTATCTTTGTGGTGTGTGTGTGTGTGTGTGTGTGTGTGTGTGTGTGTGTGTGTGATGTGGTGTGGTGTGGTGTGCGTGTGTTTTCAGCTACACTCACTAATCCTCACTACCTAATCATGTTACACTGTACTATGTATGATGGGACCCCGCAAAATGTGGACATAGCCACCTTCGAAAAAATCGGAATTAAAGATGGGGGTGGTGAGGGTTACTTTTATCGCTTAAGCATCTAATACATTATTTGAAAGTTTGAAAGTTTCATAGTTTATAGACATGTAATAAAGATCGAGCGTTCTCTACAACCACGCCATACTGTCATGACTCCCATGTCATGACTCCCACACAAATACAGCAACAGTATGTACACAAATGGCCACTTTTCAACAGCAATAGTTCAACAAAGATATCTCAAGCTACAGATACGCTATAGAAATAATTTATATATCAGAGGAAAGTTTATTTTCCGCACTTTTCACTGATGCGAATGATATGCCCAAATCACCTTTTGTCCCTCTTGTGTGCGGCTCCATCATAATTACCAACTAATAACTCATGATTTATTATTAACTGTTACTATGAAAATAATTTACTCTGCCTCACATGTAACACTGAATTTGTATTAACCTTTCAGTGCTTGCAGGTGCTACGGAGGAACTCACAAAGGACGCCTGTAATAATTTCAGCGTGTCTTTGAAGAAGGTTAGATTGATAAACAATCAGACGTCCTCCCCAGTCTGCAGCTGCAATGTCTCATCACAAAACCAAACTTTTTACGTTGATGTTCTCAACAAAGGACCAAACCATCTACTTAACATAAGTTGGAGTCTTAATGGAACAAACAGAATCTTTAGTATGGACAATCCACCGGTCATGAACCGCTGGGCAAGGGTTATTTGTAGAGAACTTGATCACATGCAGATTATCCTCGGCACCAGAACAGAAACACCTGGATCGAGTGAAAAGCAGTCCATAAATATACAAGGTAAATGACAATTTTACAACACTACACATACACGCAGTTATTTGTAACCAGCCTGTACACCCCTCCCCTTCTTCAAATCGGTTTGAATCACAGAAGTGCACGTCAGCTCATCTCCCGCGAAATTGTTACGATGTAGGAGTACAGATGATCGTGATTATGCTACTGTTCGAGTTCTGTTGTGAGTAAACATTGTTGTATTGCATTGAACAAAAAAGGCTGCAAAACAAACAAAACAAAATAACAACAACAAAACAACAGATCAAACCAATACGTGTACAACTAATTCATATAAAAGATGACTTATGGCTATTTAGAGTTGTTTCCCTTCACATGTGCTATCTACAGTTGTGTAGATGAGAACTTAAATTACCTCGGGACAAAGCCAGTCTACTCTTCGCCGTGGCTAATCCCCCACCCGGCCCTTCCACACACACACACACACACACACACACACATACGCGCGCGCGCGCGCGCGCGCGCGCGCGCGTCTATTAACCACAGGAAACCGGGGTTACCGTATTGTCAAGCGTTGGATTGTGAATACTTGCGTCATAAGTTACCTGGATCTATCCTCTCGTTAGATTTTCATATTTCTCCAGCAAACAGCTGTTTTGAGGTGACCTGTGGTCCACTGAATACAACAGTCGGTCAGACTACTTCTCATACTAGACCCACACCACAAGAAACGTCCACCTTTACATCTCGTCCCACATCAACGTCCTCGAGATTAACCTCACAAAAACAATGGGCATCTACAAGCGGTCAGGAAACTACAGGTGTGCTCGGACCAATAGCGCATCAGACAACGACAGATGTAAAAGAAACCACTCCTACCAGCATAGGTATGTACTAACTCTTCCGCCCCTTGGCAATCCGAAACATAGTTATAATACACACGTTTCCCGTTTTGCATGAATGCTTCAAGACAGTACCGTTTCTCCCTTCTAAAGCCGACATATCAAGAAATGCTATGATAAAGACCAATTACCCAGAGTCAAACCTGCATAGGTTCGTCGCGTATAAAAACACTGTGACTGAACCATTCTGCATGCCTCTAGGTAACAGTGTCATCATGTCATCATAGGATAACAAGATGGCCACCAGCCCAATATGTTGTTTCCATTTAATCACCTGCTGTCGTCACAGTCGTTCTGTTGTAATGCCATGTATCCGGGAGGACTCTCTCTCTCTCTCTCTCTCTCTCTCTCTAATTGAAACAACTGACCGGGCTTGTCAGACCAATCTTGTTTTTGGAAGAGAGACGTGAAGTTGTTTTCTTTGAAATCTATGACGTTTCTTCTCACTGGGATGACGCATAATACATTTGACGTAATCACTTTGATACAATTCTTGCAATGAAAGCAGCCCCATGATAATTGAAGTGTTGCTACTGCGTGTAAAGATCGAATTAATACCGGCTCAGTATGTTTAACAGACAAGTCAGGGATTATGAAAAGACTCGTCCGAAAGCCCGCGGACTAGTGAAAATACCGTCGGACTAGTTAAATTGTTTTACCACTGGCCCGCCGGACTAGTTGAGATTACGAGGCAAAGCTTGCTCTATTTTCACAGAGCTGAATGCACACGGTACTGTCAGCGAGCCTCTCTCTCTCTATTGGAAAAAAAAAAAAATTCCCAGTAGCACGCTTTCCGCGAACGGTGCAAATCTCCCCTCGCTACGGTCCTGGCAAGACAGCGAATTAATTTTGTGTGCACGCGTGACCGCGGACAAAGACAGGGCAATTAGCGCATCGCCCCCGGAGCTCCACTGCAGCTCTGCGGGTAGTTATCACCTCATCCGCCAGTTCGACGTCCTTTACACCTGTCAAATCACTGACCATTATTTTCACAAGACACCCTATCACGCGTAGGTCGGTGCGTGTGAACGTGTTTCTTTGTGTGCCGGTGTGTGTGAGCGAATAAAAGCGGATATTAATTTTGATAGGTATCGCGTGGGTACTAATCCGGCCCCCTTGTTTTCGTGTTTGACAATAAAGACAAGCCAATCGTATTCTCGGTGTCGAATGACGTTGATGACACAATTCAATGAATCACTGAATCAATGAACATAGATTCCATCTTTTTTCCGCGCCTGTCTGTGTGTGCGTGTGCGTGTTGGGCAGAGAGGTTGTGTGTGTGTGTGTGTGTGTGTGTGTGTGTGTGTGTGTGTGTGTGTCAATCTGCAGCCACACTTTAGACGTTGTTTTGTCTAAAAACTGTAAACGCTCTCTCTCTCTCTCTCTCACTTATGTGCTGTTCTGTCACTGTATTACACTGCTCAGAGTCTGTGGCAAAAACAAAACTTCAAATCAGAAGAGAAATTCGGAAAACAATGGCGAGACATAATCAAGAAACGCCAGCATTAGGCCTACGTCAGTCAAATATGACGTCGGCAAAATGAGGCTTATACTGCGCGAATGTTCTATATCTGACCTGTTCAGTATGTAAGCAGCCCTGCACAGCGTCCTGAGTTCTTCTTCTTTCAAGAATTTGTTCTCCGCGCATCTTCTGTTGGTAAAGTATTGGAGTTGTATTCTGTTGTATCCCGTGTCTTCTCTGCGAGTGCACGAAGATGGCGACATAGCAGAAGTAAAATACAACACCACGTCTCCAAACAGAGGAATTCGGAAAGAAAGTGGCGAGACACCCCCAAGAAAAAACAGCATCACGTCAATCAAACATGACGCACTTACTTTACGTCAGTGCGCATGCGTCTCTTCTTCGATGTTTGTGAGGCGTGTGGCTTGTAGAGGAAATGTGCTGTGAGTACACATTTTCGAGTCAACTGACGATAACGGCTGCAGTGATTTTTTTCTAATTTTTTTGTATATTTTTTTATGGCACCCCAGGCTCATTATCTATGTATAGTAGCAGCGATTTTGAGATCTAAAGTGTGTTCACCAGCACTTTCATCAGGTACGGCTTACGCCAAAAGTATAAAAGCGACAACCTCCGAAATTAACTTATTTGAGAGTCCGTATTCATGCTATCTATGTCCAAAAAATGGAGTGGTTTAGGTAAATATTACGCCTTTAAACGCCAGAAAGCCTTTTTTTTAAAAAGGGCGATAACTCGCAAATCATGTGTGCAATCGTACCTGGATCGGGCCTTCTATTCAACAATCTTGATTCATTTAGAAACCCCAAATTTGAAATCGATCGGTTCAGTATTTTCGGAGAAATAGGCATCTGAACTGGGTTCACGTGCAATGTCAACTCAGGCTCGGTTTACATGAAAACTATAAGAGCGACCATTTTCTAGTAGTGACTCTGTTCAGAGTCCGTATTCAAGCTATCTACTGCCAAAAAATGAGTGATTTAAATAAATATTACGCCTGTAAACGAAAGACAACCAACTTGTCTCAAAAGGGCGATAACTCCCAAATCACTTAAGCAATCAACACACGCTTGAATCGTCTAATGTAACATTTTGATATATTTACATACCCCAAATTTGAAGCCATTCGGTTCAGTATTTTCGAAGAAACGGGCCCGGACACAATTCACACACGCACGCACACACACACACGCACACACACACATCCACACAGACGGCACTCACTGAGGAGGAGAAGCGCGTTCGGTGCACCATACATGCCAGCATCGATGACGCACGTTTTCTTACGTCATTGTCAGAGTTACACTTGCATAATCGTCTCTGCGGGAAATCGGCAGTGACGTGCGTTTGTACCACAGATGCTTGCCCATGAACGTGGAAAATTTAGCCCGTCCTATGATGTTGTTTCCATTACTATGGAAACAACATAAAAATAGCGGAACGAGATAAATAAGATCTTCAGGTGCTGATGGCTTAGAGACACTGGTTCTTATCGAAGGAGCACATGCATTGATTCACTAAATTCACCAATCATTGAGAATTCATCATGCAAACTGGTTCACTTCAAACCAGCTTAGCAGTACGTGTTAGAGCAAATTGGAAACTGACTGACAAAATCTAGTAAAAACAATGAACATTATGGAATGTGATTTTGACCCCAACGCAGCATGTCATTCGACATCGGTTTGGTTGCAGAACCAACAAACAACGATCGATCAGTCACACTTCCACTCGGAGCAGCAATTGGAGGTGGTGGGGTGATCCTTGCTCTGGTTCTTGGATTTTGTCTGGGGTAAATGTTGCAGACTGAACTTGAAATATCACTAGAAAGTCTAACCCTAACTAATCCCCACCAAGCTTTATTACTTTATTTCAGTACATTCATATCACACAAAAAGCTACATTTTGACGGAACACTAACATTTCAAAAGAAAAAAAAAAAAGCGTCACTGACAAGGAACATGTTGTAGAAGTTCTGCTTCTGTCTGTGAACTGTTTGACTATGGAATCTGTTCTTCTTCTAGTTCTTCTGACCCCACGATATCACCCATACGTGGTGAAAAAGGACGTTTAACTCCCAAACAACCATCCTGACCCTATGTTGCTCCGAAAGTAGGGAAGTTATGAATTCGGTTGGGAAACCTAACATCTAAAACCATTCTTTCATCTTTATGTTCCTGACCTACAGATATAGGAATACGGTGGCGGGAATATTGACTCGCATTTCACTAGGTACACAATTTACGTCCACTGTGTAGTATGTTACACTGCATTTTATCCTACTTCTTGTACCCAGACGAAAACTGCGATCCAACAGGAACACGACTGGAGCACTCGCCAAAACTACGGCTACCCCGGGACCAGCAGTGGAACAACACTACACCAGTGTTCGCTACACTCCTGATACAAGACCGCACTCCCAGCTGGTTGGCGCCTGCAAAAACTCCTCACCGGGTGATGCCGACAGTGTAGTCGACCTGTCGGACGACCCTTACCACGAGATCGACGAACAAGCCATGAGAGTAAGCTTGCACACTTGTACCTCTTTATGAAAAAGTATGCCGTTGTCTGGGTAAAAGGCACTGGTTTGGATTTTCAGATACAGAACTGTGAAGTACAAAGAAAACGTGTTTTCTGAATCCCGTACCCGATACCAACTCTTCAGTATGATTACTTCCCTTAGAATCACAGGAAAATGTCGACCTTCGCTTTTGCAGACAATTTTCATTTTCCCTAACTTCTGTTATCATCCAAACCGGCGGGTTTGGCAAAGCGAGCTGCAGCTCAAAAAGGGAACCTTTATATTTCCTGGCTCAAAAACAAACTAGATAATCATATTTTTCTATATCTAATGCGATGCAAATCAGCCAACTTTGTTTTACTACTTCATTGTCCCTTTCGGGAAATTTGGACTGCTTCCCTCAGGCAAAGCGGGTCGCCGCGGTGCCGCGCCACCAACCTACCGATCCTAGTTTTATTTTTAAGTCTACAAACCAACAAAGCCAAAGAACGGTATATACCGATAAATAGAAACTGGATAAGTATGATAATAATATTAATGATGATAAATGGTGGTGATGCCGCTGCTGCTGCTGCTGACCTATAGGAACAAAACACCAGAATTAGAACAATGAGATTAATGAATCTACAACTTTCTGCGACCCTATATCCACAAAACGACACTTTGCTCTATTTCGTTTTTCATAAAATCTACCGCATCGAAAACAAACGAAATACTAAATCATTTTATTGTTACAGAGGGAGGTCACTCAAGGAGAAGAAGATGACGGCAGCGGCTACGGGTTGCTGAATCATGACGGCCAGCAGCGATTGGCTGGAGCCAGCGCTAGGGGAGCCAACTACAGTCACGTGACCGACTCCTGTGTCTACAACGTGTTGCAGAGACAACCCAACAGGCAGGAAGTGCTTGACAACATCTACGACAAACAGAACCCGATGTAGGTCTGACTGAATCGGTTCCAGTTTTCGGGTCTATTCTGGTGGTATCTTGTAGAACAGAACTGTCTGTGCTTGGTGATGTTCTCGCGATGTTCTTCCCAGGGTGAAGTCTAAGCCACCCCATTTACATATTTATGTGCACATGACTATGACTGACTCAGAGATGTAACCCGATGAAGATGAACCTCCAGCTGCCAAAATTCCTATTTAAAAAAAAGTGCGGTTGGTCTGGTCTTACGAAGTTACAGTGGAAGATGAATCATTGCAAAGTTTTAACCCTTTCAGGATTCCCTTAATAAGTGTAAGGCTCATGTCACACGGCAGTGTTTTTAATTTTGTACGTAGTATGTATGTATGTATGTATGTATGTATGTATGTATGTATGTATGTATGTATGTATGTACCCATATATGTGCATTAGACACACCCCATCCCATCCCATTCTATTCCATTACGTATAGTTGTATAGTTGTATATTTGTACGTATGTATGTATGTATGTATGTATGTATGTATGTATGTATGTATGTATGTATGTATGTATGTATGTCTGTCTGTATGTCTGTCTGTCCGTCTGTATGCTCTGAGTTCTGTAAAACTTGTGTGCGAACGATCATGATGTATGTTGGCCGGTGTGTGACCTTGATTTATATGTTAATTGTCTCGTTTCATGTACCCACAACGGGGTTTTGAAATAAACGCTTTGACTTGACTTGACTTGACTGGTCCGAACAAACAGCGGACGCGACTAAACACATTGTTTTCCCGTAATTCTCGTGTGAAATACGGCCACAAAACGCAACCAAACACACTGCTTTTTCCGTGTTTCTCGTGTGACATACGGCCACATCATGGCTTTCGTCAATTTTATTCCGGATCGTGTCCGAGATGAGTGTGGTGTTTGTTCGAAGTAAAACGTCTCCAGTGAGAGTCTGAGCCAAAATGCCATGCTGTCTTGCAAGCCAATAACCCCACCCCCCACCCCACCCCACCCCCGCTTAGAAAAAACAAACAAACAAACAAAACAAACAAACCAACAAACAGAAAACTGCCCAAACAAATAAACACACAAACAAACAACAAAGAGTAAAACAGACAGCCTGACCTAACACTGATCATTATCATCATCAGATCGTCATCATGCTTGATCATTTTTTTTTTCAAAGGCAGATTTGTGTCAGATTTTTGTTAGATTTGAATTTCTCATGATAATTGTTACGAGAACTTTATTGAAAGTTAGGACTTTTGTAATTAGTTTTCCTTTACTCTAAGTTTTGTGTGCATTTTCATCCCATTTATTCATGCGTCCGAATTTTTAAAATCATGCTTGCGTTATTCTTTATCTATTCATATATTATGCATTATTCATTTGTCTGTCATTCATACAGTGTGGTATTTCCTATGTTAAAGAAACTGTTCTTTCCCCCCTTCACTGTTTCGTTTTGGCGATAAAATCTTAGTTTGATATTTCGATTTCCTGTTGTTTCTCGATGATCGAAACTAGCTTGTGTGAAAGGAGGCAGCCAACGCCAGAGAGAGAGAGAGAGAGAGAGAGAGAGAGAGAGAGAATGACAATAAGCTGTTTTTTCCAACGGTAAAAGTTTTGGCAGAAATACCATTTTCGAGATTGCCGTTGCTAAACTACGAAACTATGAGCAAAGGAAGGAAAATCTATAAGCTACAGGAATATGAGGGAGAGAGAGAGAGAGAGAGAGAGAAACTTTATTTTTCAAGGATGAGATAATAGACGCACAGGTCTCTCTTTCAATCTGTCTTTGCTACGGGCAGACGATAAACTGTTATTTCATCAGCTGCTTGAAAGCGTAATTGAACTAATATGATACCATGTTCGCGTTCGGTATAGGACACATTAGATTGTTTGTTTCGTGCTGGACGAGACACTAACAGGAAAGAATAATCAAATGGCCGATGTGCTGAATTCGGTCATGCACTGGTAAAACCAGGAAAAGGAGTAAACACTTTCACATTGAGCAGCATCTACTGATATCACATGGCCACAGACACGTGACTGAGACCGAAACAGTATCCTACATCGCAGTTTTGCGATTTTTTCCCATCAGATTTGATTTGGAGTTTGCTTCAGGCGTGATTAATCGCCAGTGACACATTCCGAGCACATAATTAAACACATCACGGTGGTTCAAAGATGAACGGAAAGATTTTGTATATGTTGGTTTCTGCGACTATCTCTGCTACAATTGCATGTGAGTAGTTTCTATATTTAAAGTTTTATTTTCAGAGATAATAGCTGAAAGCGTGGCGTTGATCATAGTATACTGAGTCTTGCGACAGCGCTAATCATAGTACTATTTTACGTGCAGTGAGGAAGATACTGGATGCATGACTTGCTAGAACTGTTTACCGCCTTGATCCCACGACAATGCTGAGCTCATGTATAGCGGGGGTGGGGTGGGTGGGTGTTTGGTGTTTAACGTCCTTTTCCACCACATAGGGTGATATCAAAGACGGGGCAACGATGAAAAAGCCAGCACAAATATTTGGCTCCAGCCGGGATACGAACTCACGACCCGAGCATTAGAATCATGTATAGCGTTGCTGGGTGTACTGGGCATCACGCCAACAACGGGGGTTCGCTGTTGCCCTCCTCTGACTCTCGAAGGACCATGCAGTTTCTGAAAGTTAACTTGGAATACATGCACTCACCTCACCAAGGTGGTAAATACAGCAACAGCATGTACAAAGGTGTTGCTTCCTTCAGTGGAATAGTAAAAGCAAACTTACTTCAGTAACTAACTGAACTGGCATGCTGGATACTAACGGTGTCAAGGCAGACCCAATTCATGTATCACACACATGAAAAAATATGCAGTCAGTAGTACATGGCTGGCTGTGCAGGTACAATTCAGAGACAAACAGGTAATGCATGAAGTTCCTGACACTGGTGTTGTACAACTGATGTTCATGCAATATCTCTCCAGTTCACACTGTATCTTTGTGGTGGGTGTGTGTGTGTGTGTGTGTGTGTGTGTGTGTGTGATGTGGTGTGGTGTGGTGTGCGTGTGTTTTCAGCTGCACTCACTAATCCTCACTACCTAATCATTTTACACTGTACTATGTATGATGGGACCCCGCAAAATGTGGACATAGCCACCTTCGAAAAAATCGGAATTAAAGATGGGGGTGGTGAGGGTTACTTTTATCGCTTAAGCATCTAATACATTATTTGAAAGTTTCATAGTTTATAGACATGTAATAAAGATCGAGCGTTCACTACAACCACGCCATACTGTCATGACTCCCATGTCACACAAATACAGCAACAGTATGTACACAAATGGCCACAATAGTTCAACAAAGATATCTCAAGCTAAAGATACGCTATAGAAATAATTTATATATCAGAGGAAAGTTTATTTTCCGCACTTTTCACTGATGTGAATGATATGCCCAAATCACCTTTTGTCCCCCTTGTGTGTGGTTCCATCACAATTACTAACTAGTAACTCATGATTTATTACTAACTGTTAATATGAAAAACAATTTACTCTGCCTCACATGTAAGACTAATTTGTACTAAACTTTGAGTGCTTACAGATGCTGAGGAGGGTCGCAGAACAGAAGACCCGTGTAATAATTTCAACGTGTCTGCGAAGATTGTTAGATTGATTAACAATTGGACGTCCTCACCAGTCTGCAGCTGCCATGTCTCATCAGAAAAGCAAATTTTTCAAGTTCTTGTTCCCAAGGATGGACTAAAACGTCGATTTAACATAAGTGGGAGTCTTAATGGAGAAAACAAAATCTTTAATATAGACAATCCACCAGAAGAATGCGGCTGGAAAAAGCTTTTTAATGGAGAACTTGATCAAATACAGATTATCCTCGGCACCAGAACAGAAACTCCCGGATCGAGTGGAAAGCAGTCCATTGATATACGAGGTAAACGACATTTCTACAACACTACACATACACGTACTCATTTGTAACCCGCCTATACACCCTTCTCCCTTCTTCAAATCGGTTTGAATCACAGAATTGCATCCTCACAGGTCAGCTCATCTCCCGCCAAATTGTTACGATGTAGGAGTACACATGATCGTGATTATACTGCTGTTTTCGTTATATTATGAGTAAAAAAAAAATCCCTGCAAAACGAAAAAATCATATTAAACCAATACGTGTACAACTAATTCACATGAAAGACGACTTACGGCTAGCTAGAGTTGTTGCCCTCCACATGTGCTATCTACAGTTGTGTAGATGAGAACTTACCTTGGGACAAAGCCAGTCTATTCGTTGCCGTGACTAATCCCCCACCCCTTCCACAAACACATCCATTAACCACAGGAAACCGGGATTACCTTATTGTCAGGCGTTGGATTGTGAATACTTGCGTCATAAGTTACCTGGATCTATTCGCTCGTTAGATTTTGTTCATATTTCCCCAGCAACCAGCCTTTTTCAGTTCATCTGTGGCCCACTGAATACAACAGTCGGTAAGACTACTTCTCAATCAAGACCCACACCACAAGAAACGTCCACCACTACATCTCGTCCCACATCAACGTCCTCGAGATTAACCACACAAAAACACTGGGCATCTACAGGCATCCAGGAAACTACAGGTATGCTCGGACCAACGGCACACCAGACAACAACAGATGTAAAAGAAACCATTCCTACCACCACAGGTATGTACAAACTCTTCCGCCCCTTCGCAATCCGAAACATAGTAATACTGCGCACGTTTCCCGTTTTGCATGAATGCTTCAAGACAGTACCTTTTCTCTCCCGTCTAAAACCTACATTTATCAAGAAATGCTATGATAAAGACCAATTACCCAGAGTCAAACCTGCATAGGTTCGTCGCGTACAAAAACACTGTGACTGAACCATTCTGCATGCCTCTAGGTAACAGTGTCATCATGTCATAGGATAAAAATAGAACGAGATAGTAAGATCTTCAGGTGCTGATGGCTTAGAGACACTGGTTCTTATCGAAGGAGCACATGCATTGATTCACTAAATTCACCTATCATAGCGAATTCATCATGCAAAGGGGTTCACTTCAAGCCAGCTTAGCAGTACGTGTTGGAGCAAATTGGACCATACCATGACAAGCTGGAAAGAAACAGATTAACAAAATCCAGTAAAAATAATGAACATTATGGAATGTGATTTTGACCCCAACGCAGCATGTCATTCGACATCGGTTTGGTTGCAGAAAACAACGATCGATCAGTCACACTTCCACTCGGAGCAGCAATCGGAGGTGGTGGGGTGATCCTGGCTCTTGTTGCTGGATTTTTTCTGGGGTAAATGTGGCACGGTGCAGACTGATCTTGAAATATCACTAGATAGTCTAACCATTACTCATCCCCACCAAGCTTTACTTTATTTCAGTACATATCACACAAAAAGTTACATTTTGAACACTAACATTTCAAAAGAAAGAAAAAAAAAAAGCGTCACTGACAAGGAACATGTTTTAGAAGTTACAATACAATACAATACATCACATCTTTATTATCCCAGAGGGAAATTTGGGTGTGGTGGACAAAGACAATGATACACATCATAAAAAACAAAAACAAAAACAAACTACAATTAAATTAGAGATTTCTATGAATTAAAAAAAACAAAAAACAAAAAAGATTACTATGAGTTAAAGTCTTGGTATTAAGGTAGGTAAAATCTTAAAAAAAAAAAAAATTAAGATTATCATACAAAAAAATCACAGACTTCATCCTCCACACAAGCTTCATTTTATCACAGTCTACACCCCCCCCCCGACACACACACACACACACACACACACACACACACACACACACACACACACACACACACACACACCTCTTTTTTGTTGCTGCGTCTGTCTGTGAACATTTTGACTATGAAATTAGTTCCTCTTTTAGTTCTTCTGATCCCACGATATCACCCATACGTGGTGGAAAAGGACGTGTAACTCCCAAACAACCATCCTGACCCTATGTTGCTTCAGCTCCGAAAGTAGGGAAGTTATGAATTCGGTTGGGAAACCTAACATCTAAAACCATTCTTTCATCTTTATGTTCCTGACCTACAGATATAGGAATACGGTGGCGGGAGTATTGACTCGCATTTCACTAGGTACACAATTTACGTCCACTGTGTAGTATGTTACACTGCATTTTATCCTACTTCTTGTTCCTAGGCGAAAATTGCGATCCAACAAGAACACGACTGGAGCACTCGCCACAACTACGGCTACCCCGGGACCAGCAGTGGAACAACACTACACCAGTGTTCGCTACACTCCTAATACAAGACCACATTCCCAGCTGACTGGCACCTACACCAACTCCTCACCGGGTGATGCCGACAGTGTAGTCGACCTGTCGGACGACCCTTACCACGAGATCGACGAACAAGCCATGAGAGTAAGCTTGCACACTTGTATTTTTTTTATGAAAAAGTATGCCGTTGTCTGGGAAAAAAAGGCATTGGTTTGATTTTGTATAGTCCTTTATTCCAGACAGAGAACTGTGAAGTAATAAGGAAACTTGTTTTCTGAATCCCCTAGCCGATGCCAACGGTTCAGTATGATTACTTACCTTACCCAATTAACAAGACAGGAACAAGTCAATCGCCGCTTTTACAGATGATTAACATTTTCCGTAATTTATGTCATCATCCAGTAATGTGGATTTGGCAAAAGGAACTGCAGCTCGCAACTTAGGGAACCTTTATAATTATTTCCTGGCTCAAAAACAAACTAGACAATCATATTTTCTATATCTAATGCGATACAAATCAGCCGAGTTTGTTTTACCACTACATTTTGTCCCTTTCGGGAAATTCGAGTTACTTCTCACGGGTAAAGCGCTTCGCCGCGCTGCCGTAGTGCCGCGCCACCAAACTACCGATCCTATTTTTTAAAGTCCACAAACCAACAAAGCCAATGAACGGTATATAATAAACAAAAAATAAATAAGTATAATGATAATATTAATAGTGATAAATGGTGGTGATACCGCTGCTGCTGCTGCTGCTGCTGCTGCTGAACTAAAGGAACAAACACATCAGAATTACAACACTGAAATCAATGAATCTACAACTTTCTGTGACCCTACCCACAAAACGACACTTTGCTCTCTTTCATTTTTAATAATAATAATAATAATTTTTTATATAGCGCTGTAATCTACTTATAAGGCAGTTCTAAGCGCTAAAAGTACAGGTAAAATCTACCGCATCGAAAACAAACGAAATACTAAATTATTTTATTGTTACAGAGGGAGGTCACTCAAGGAGAAGAAGATGACGGCAGCGGCTACGGGTTGCTGAATCATGACGGCCAGCAGCGATTGGCTGGAGTCAGCGCTAGGGGAGCCAACTACAGTCACGTGACCGACTCCTGTGTCTACAACGTGTTGCAGAGACAACCCAAGAGGCAGGAGGTGCTTGACAACATCTACGACAAACAGAACCCGATGTAGGTCTGACTGAATCGGTTCCAGGTTTCGGGTCTATTCTTGTAGAACAGAACTGTCTGTGCTTGGTGATGTTCTTCCCAGGGTGAAGTCTAAGCCACCCCATTTACATATTTATGTGCACATGACTATGACTGACTCAGAGATGTAACCCGATGAAGATGAACCTCCAGCTGCCAAAATTCCTATTTAAAAAAAAAAAAAAAAAAAGTGCGGTTGGTCCCATCTGACGAAGTTACACTGGAAGATGAATCATTGCAAAGTTTTAACCCTTTCAGGATTCCCTTAATACGTGTAAGGCTCATGTCACACGGCAGTGTTTTTAATTTTGTACGTAGTATGTATGTATGTATGTATGTATGTATGTATGTATGTATGTATGTATGTATGTGATTCTATTCCATTACGTATAGTTGTATTTTTGTATGTATGTATGTATGTATGTATGTATGTATGTATGTATGTATGTATGTATGTATGTATGTATGTATGTATGTATGTATGTATGTATGTATGTATGTGCATTAGACACACCCCATCCCATCCCATTTCAATACGTATAGTTGTGTATTTGTACGTAGTATGTATGTATGTATGTATGTATGTATGTATGTATGTATGTATGTATGTATGTATGTATGTCTGTCTGTCTGTCTGTATGCTCTGAGTTCTGTAAAACTTGTGTGCGAACGATCATGATGTATGTTGGCCGGTGTGTGACGTTGATTTATATGTTAATTGTCTCGTTTCATGTACCCACAACGGGGTTTTGAAATAAACACTTTGACTTGACTTGACTTGACTTGACTTGACTGGTCCGAACAAACAGCGAACGCGACTAAACACATTGTTTTCCCGTAATCCTGGTGTGAAATACGGCCACAAAACGCAACCAAACACACAAGTTTTTCCCCCCGTGTTTCTCGTGTGACATACGGCCACAACATGACTTTCCTCAATTTTATTCCGGATCGTGCCGGAGATGAGTGTGGTGTTTGTTCGAAGTAAAACGTCTCCAGTGAGAGTCTGAGCCAAAATGCCAAATAAACCAACCAACCAACCAACAAACAAAAAACTGCCCAAACAACAAACAAACACAAACAAACAAACAACAAAGAGTAAAACAGATAGCCTGACCTGACACTGATCATTATCATCATCACATCGTCATCATGCTTGATCATTTTTTGTTCAAAGGCAGATTTGTGTCAGATTTTTGTTAGATTTGAATTTCTCATGATAATTGTTACGAGAACTTTATTGAAAGTTAGGACTTTTGTAATTAGTTTTCCTTTACTCTAAGTTTTGTGTGCATTTTCATCCCATTTATTTATGCGTCCGAATTTTTAAAATCATGCTTGCGTTATTCTTTATCTATTCATATATTATGCATTATTTATTTGTCTGTCATTCATACAGTGTGGTATTTCCTATGTTAAAGAAACTGTTCTTTCCCCCCTTCACTGTTTCGTTTTGGCGATTAAATCTTAGTTTCATTTTTCGATTTCCTGTTGTTTCTCGATGATCGAAACTAGCTTGTGTGAAAGGAGGTAGCCAACGCCAGAGAGAGAGAGAGAGAGAGAGAGAGAGAGAGAGAGAGAGAGAGAGAGAATGACAATAAGCTGTTTTTTCCAACGGTAAAAGTTTTGGCAGAAATACCATTTTCGAGATTGCCGTTGCTAAACTACGAAACTATGAGCAAAGGAAGGAAAATCTATAAGCTACAGGAATATGAGGGAGAGAGAGAGAGAGAGAGAGAGAGAGAGAGAGAGACTGAAACCTTATTTTTGAAGGATGAGATAATAGACGCACAGGTCTCTCTTTCAATCTGTCCTTGCTACAATACTAACCATACAAAATGCATCATCATTATCATGAGAGAGAGAGAGAGAGATTTTGGTGCATTACCTACTGAATCTGTCTTCAATTTGCAATTCAAAGATACCGTCTCGAAAACAAGGACATTAAATAATTATGTTAATATGCATATATTAACATGATTGTGAAAGCTGAGCACACAGACGTGGAAAATAGGCTGTACCTGTTTGACCTATCTGTGCTCACTGTACGTCCTTGAATATGTTCCATGGCTCTATCATTACAATTCAATTCAATTCAATAATTCTTTATTGTCCTCAAGAGGAGGCAATTCGGTTGCGGCGTAAAAAAAAAAAAGAGACGACAATCACATACACAATATAACACGTCCAATAGTAAAATATATAATATCACAGCGATAACACACACACACACACACACACACACACACACACACACACACACACACAATTACCACGCTCTCATTAAATACGCCACTGTTAAGACGGGAGTACAACCCTTCACTGTAAAGGTAAAATTATAGTAAAAAGACTGTCACAAGGCACACTCATACCCTCACACACACGCACTCACACACAGACACAACACATGCGCGCACACGCGCACACACACACACTCACACACCCAATTATGTTTCCGTGTCACTATTTCTCAGAAAGGGCACACGTTAAAACCCTTTCCGGTCGACAGACTGCATTTTGGTTAAAATGCTAAATATTTCCTGAGTTGGAGATACGTAAACAGTTTCAACCATTACAACTGTGGAAAGTCCTTTACTTTCGTCTGCTGCCGCGAATTAGTCTTTGTCGCTGACGCGGCGTTAAGCCTTAAAATACTCACTCACTCACTTACTTTCGTCTGTTTCATCGTTTTGCTTCCTGCATGGTAAACGTCAGCTGGTGGTGTTAGTCGCTTTCTGTGTCAACGGATGTCCTGCATCGATACACAGTACAGACCCTAAGTGATGATTAAGAAGAACAACACACACACACACACACACACACACACACACACACACACACACACACACACACACACACACACACACACACACACACACACACACGCACGCACGCACGCACGCACGCACGCACGCACAGTTTAGTCAGCATAAATGTTGAAAGGCCTTCACGTTAGTCTGTTTCATCGTACTGCTTCCTGGTAGATGTCAGCTCGCGATATTAGCTCGATTTTCATGTAGTTAGTCACTTCTATATCAACGGATGTCCGACATGGATTCCCACGATAAGCGGGCGCACTAACAGACGACGTGAGCATGTCCCTTACTCGTTATGAGTGATAATTTCAATTTCGCTTATTCAGCGGATCAAGCAAAACATATCGGATATACGATGAATAAAGAAGTGGAGTGTGTGTGTGTGTGTGTGTGCGTGCGTGCGTGCGTGTGTGTGTTAGTGCGTGCGTGCGTGCGTGCGTGCGTGTGTGTGTGTGTGTGTGTTTGTGTGTTTGTGCGTGTGTGTGTGTGTGCGTGCGTGCGCATGTGCATGTTGTGCGCGCGTATGTGTCAAATCAGAAAACCTTTAGCAGCTTAAGGAAGATTTGGTCTGTCAGCCGGAAAGGGTGTTCACTTATGCCGTTTCTGTGATACCGTGACACGGACACAATTGCTTCATTATCATGACTCATGAGTATGTACGAGGATTATTTTAAACGTTCGTCACCTCCGTATGCAGGGAGTGTCACAAACAAGCGTGGCGGATTTATGCTTTATCACTAATGAAATTCCGCTGTAGTAATTAGCAGTTGAACCGGGAAGACGAAATGGCACACCTAGAGAGGACAGACTTTGTTCGAGTTGTGATATGTCGGTACTCGATGATGAACTACACTTTATCATGAAATGTCCCATATTTCAAACCGAAAGTTAAACGTTTTTACCGTACACACTTTGCAGATCAGTTTCGTCTTTCAATTTTTGTACACTCATGTCATTAGAAACATTATAAAATCATTAAACAATCTAATATTAAATCCTAAGTTCATTAGAAACAGTAAAACCGTATAATCTGTCCGTTAACAGCAGTATGATGTAGGCTACATGAGGTGATGATGTTATAATGTGTATATGTATACTACACTACATTTACACTACAATAGCACGAATCTACGAACTCGTACAATAGCACAGACAGTACATCACAAGGGTAGACATGATTAAACAGAACGATTTAAGGACCAGGAAGCAGAGAGAGAGAGAGAGAGGGGTGCTATTTGGTTTTGTTGTGGGTTCTTTAGCTGTATTTGAATATATTGTTGTACTTTGTTCTCACGTCCTTTGTATTAGGATATTCCTCCATACCCCAAATAGGGAAAACGGAATACAATCTTTGAATCGTGTGTGTGTGTGTGTGTGTGTGTGTGTGTGTGTGTGTGTGTGTGTGTGTGATCGTGTGATCATGATCAGATCTTTTCTATTGCCAAGCAGTATGTCAAATTGAACGACACTAATGTGTCCATTTTCCTACAATGGGACCCCGACAATCCATCATACTCACTCTGTGGGTGCAACAGCCGAAAGAAATGAGATTTCAAAGCGGTTTTAAAAGAGTCCGTCGAATCTGCATGTCGAACATGGAAAGACAGGCTGTTTCAAATGGCGAATGGATGATTTCAAAGATGGGGCAATGTGAATAAAGGCCAGCACAAATATTTGGCCACAGCCGGGAATGAACCTCACGACCCGAGCATTGAAAGTCCAGTGCTGTACAGCTCGACTGTCCCGGCTCCCTAAATAAAGAAGTGATTAACAGCCTGATAAGCAAATTTCAAATCATTTCTAACACGTGCATGAGGGACATAACTTTAGTGAACAGCACTCAGTAATGTTGAAACTGTTATCAGCGGACACCTACATATCAATATCTTTTAGGTGGTGTTTATTTTATTTCGTGACACTGGCGGGTGCGTTAAAGTTCGTAAGGAACTAGTGCACAGTAAATCACAGGGGTAAACAGAAACATCGTTGAACAGGTTGACTGATTTAAGGACAAGGAAGCTGAGAGAGAGAGAGAGAGAGAGAGAGAGAGAGTATTTCTTTGTATGGTTCCTTCTTTATTCATTGACAGAAGAGCACTGTGGAGGCTGTTGTGATGTTCGCAGTGTATTTTTGGGTAAACTTGAGACCAAGCGTCCCCTTCGTGATTACCTGCAGAGAGATGATTATGATGAAAGAGAGAGAGAGAGAGAGAGAGAGAGAGATGATGATGATGATGATGAAACGTTTTTTATTCAGGATAGAGCATTTAGGCATTGCTGCCTATCTTACATGCTGTCCTGCTATTCTACATTAAAGGGTATTGAGAAAAAAATCAAAACAAACAAACAAACAATAAAAAAGTTTAAAAAAAAAGGTATAAACTATCTAGGGGAAATACAGGAGAGAAAAATACACACGATAAACAAATCAAAACATACGTGGCATGTGCTGATGATACTGGCCAAGTAAGAAATTTACAGTCGTCTCTAATATTGCAAAACATGTATGTAACACATTTCTATATATATCGTCAGATAAGCGTATCGTGTAGAATTTGTTTGAAGTTTATGAATTTGGAAACGTTTTGGATACTCAGTGGTAAAGAGTTCCACATGGATGCCCCTGAGAAAGACAGGCTACTTTTATATATATCAACCCTTGGACGAGGCACTGGGAGCAGACTGTTCCTTGTGTTATGTTGTTTATCATGTTCGAAATTAAATAGTTGATGGAGATATGTTGGGGCTTTGTAGTAAACAATTTTGTGCATCAGTAAGCATTTGTTAAACTCCAGATGCTGTTTAAGAGGTAGAAGTTTGAGGATTTTAAACTTTTGGTCGGTACTAGAATTACCCGAGTGTAAGAGTTTGACAGCGCGCCGGTGAACGGAGTTTACCTTTTTGAACTGATTTTCGCTGCACTCGTCCCACAAAGTGGACGCAAAATCTAGATGACTTTGCACGTGGGCATGAAAGAATAGCTTGCAGATGTCAGGGCTAACTAGGCGACTTAGTTTGGATAGCAAGAATACATTTTTTGACAATAATTTACAGAGACCATCAACATGCGTTTCCCACTTTAGTTGGTCGTCAATTATGACACCTAGTAGACGGTGGTTCGAGACCTGCTCGATAGACTCAAACCCAACTGACAACCGTAGGGGAGATAGTTTGCGTTGGTGTTTTTGGCGCGTTGTAATTAGCATGCTTTTGGTTTTGGTGGTACTAATTACCATGTGGTTTGCTTTACACCACTGGGAGATTTCAGTGAGGCTGTGCTGCAATACTTCGTTTACTTTTGACTCATGCACATCCGACGCATGGAGCGTGGAGTCGTCAGCAAACATATCACAGCTTACATTAGGGTTTGAGATGGAGAGGGGCATATCATTGATGAATAAACAAAAGAAAATCGGGCCAAGGATAGAGCCCTGGGGCACACCGAGCTTAACAACACCTTCCTCAGAAAACGCACCATTTAGATAGACTTTCTGCCTTCTACCTTGGAGATATGAGGAAAATAAGGAGATTGTCTTAGGATCAGGGATATATAGGGACAATTTCTTTAACAAAATGCTGTGGTTCACCAAGTCAAAGGCTTTTTTCAGGTCAAGAAAGACCGCACCAGTTAGTTGGGATTTGTTGATGGCAGATAGCCAAGTGTCGACGATGCGGACAAGTGCGGTGTGGCACGAATGTTGAGGGCGGAAACCAGATTGGAGTGGATTCAAAAGATGTTGTTTTTCTAGGAAACTGAGCATGTGGTTATGGATATGTCTTTCCAGTGGTTTGGACAGGACTGATAAAACTGAAATCGGACGGTAGTCACTGAGATTGTGGAGATCTTTACTTTTCGGAATAGGCACTACTTTGGCTTTCTTGAGTTCGTCTGGAAATATACTGTGTTGGAGTGACAGATTATAAATATATGTGAGTGATTCCACAATGTAGGGTAGTGACAACTTAAGGATGTTAATGTTAATTGCATCAGGACCACACGCCTTGCTCTTTATAGCAGAGATTGATTTCCCAACTTCATAGACTGTCATGGGTGGAACAGAGAAAAAACTTTCTTTTGCTGACTGACAGTGACTGCGGAGTTCTTCAGGACATACATAGTCTTCAGGGTTATTGAGATTAGATTGGACTATGGAATCAGTAATGTTTAAAAAATGATTATTAAAATCGTTCGGTGAGAGTTCGGATGGAATGAATGTACGTTTTGTTTTTTTGCCCCGGGTAAACATGTTGATGGCTTTCCAAATATTCCGACTGTCTTTTCCGTCCGCTATGATTTGCTCTGCGAAAGATTTCTGTGCCCTTCTAACTAAAGATTTAACCATGTTCCGTTGCTTTTTGAACTCGTCAATTTTGTTTTCTTTTTTAAGGTTATCTCTTAGCTTCATTGCCTTCTTTATGTCATCTGAGAGCCATGGCGGCATGGAGGCATGTTTTACTCTTTTTTCTCTAATAGGTGCGTGTTTATCTAAAACACCGAGGAACAGTCTGTACCAGCACGCCAGCGCCTCGTTTGGGTCATTGTAATGGTATACATCGCAGAATGGTGTAATAGCAAGGTCTATGAGAAAGGTTTCTTCATTGAACTTTTTAAAACATCTGTACCTAATGGACGTGTGACTTTTGGGAATTGGCTTGTCACGTTTCGTTGACAGTGAAAAACATACAGGAAAGTGATCACTAATGGAGATGGAGGGTACATGTACATTTTTCACGGCCGCGGTATTAGTAGTATATATGTGGTCTATAAGCGTGGTGGAGGAAGATGCAACTCTGGTGGGTGACGTGACCATTTGCTTTAGACCAAATAAAGAGAAGGTATATGTCCATGCTGTGTTGGTGGGTTTCATCAAGTCAATATTAAAATCACCCAGGATGTGTACGTCACCTTTGCAACAACTAACCTTGTCCATCATGGAGACAAAATCATCATACCACGTGAACGTAGCTGCTGGGTTTCTATAAATGAAACCTATGTACGTAGGGGAGGATTTGTTTAATTTCATTTCCAGCCAGAGACTCTCCACGTTATCCGACTCTAGGTCTTTCCGTCGGACTACACAGCTGGTGATGGAGTTGTGAATAAAAGCGACGATGCCTGTGTGGCCGGGGGAAACAGCATCTTTTCGGATGATTGAATAATTTTGAATAGAAATTGTGTCGTCACTTATTGGAGGTTTCAGTCTGGATTCGGTAAAACCAAAAATATGGAATGGTTGCTCCTGATTAAGAAGAACAGTGACATCAGGTATTTTGTTGCAAATGTGGTATACATTTAAGTGGCCTATGTTGATTTTTTGTATGGGAGGTGAAGTGTTGTTTCGAGCAGTGCGAGTCATGTTACAGATATATATCTGAGGATCAGACGAGTTTTGACCGTAATAGTGGATAATATAGTCAGTACTGAGTCAATAAAAGGTGACAACAAGTATAAACAATAGACATGCGTTAACTATGGTAGTGCTTCAGCACCAGGAAACGAGCCCACAACTATTGAGAAAACTCCAGGAAACAAAGCAAAACACAACGGTGCTAAGGAAAGCAGAGAAAAATTATAACGTTTCCACACGTTATCACTCAGAATGACGTCACGCGCGGACAGTCCTCGTGCAGTAAAAACACAATTTCAATTGCCGCTTTTCAGTAAGACTAGAGATGAAAATAGCGGGAGCTGGTATGGGCAGCGTCGCTGCAACGTCAATATCGTGTAAGTGTTAGGGATTATACACAGCGGACGTGTGAACTGAATGTTCGCGCGCACGGCCGTCTTTTGGGGAAAACTAGTGAAAGCACCACTGGAAACAGTAGAATACTTGCACAGTCCGAGGTATTCGAGGCAAAATGACAAAAACAAGTGAAAATAATATTAAAGTCAGGTAAGCGTAAGTGATTTCAAACACTAATCCTATCGACACACAGTCCTCACATTTCGTCATTAACAGTTTAGTGTGAGGAATTTCAGCGCTGGTGTATGGGGTTATGACAGAGATTTTAGCAATTGTTCTACTGCACATTTTACTTTGGTTTGAAAGTCCGACTCATAGTGCGGGTAATGTGTGTCAGTTGACTGTGGAAACTGCATCCTTTGGCCATATTCCGTATAATCAGAGTCAAAAAACTGCTGGCTGGAGGGGGTAAGCCCCTTCTGGGTGGCATAGTACCCACTGTGTGCGGCAGCGTCATGAGAGCGGGGGTACCGGGGCTGGGAGGGAGGGTAGGAGGTAGGAGTGGCGTAATCCGTAGTTTGGTACACCACGTCGGATTCCCTTTCTCGAAACAGCTGGCTGGGTCCACGATGGCGGGGATGGATGGGATAAGAGTTGGGGGGAGGTCTGTCGTGGCGGGGCTGGTGGGGTTGGTAGGAGTATGTATCCCTCATGTGGTGATTAGAGGATGGCCTGGTCAGGACACGCAGAGAGAGAGAGAGAGAGAGAGAGAGGGCGATGTTACTTACATTACTACACGCTGTCCTGCTACACTTTATTATATAATACTATATACTATACTACATTTACACTACAATAGCACAGAGAGAGAGAGAGAGAGAGAGAGAGAGAGACAGAGAGACAGACAGACAGACAGAGAGACAGACAGACAGACAGACAGACAGACAGACAGAACGTCTTCCGAAGATGCAAAAACGCTAAAGTATTTGAGTCACCCTACTTCCTGGTATTTGATAAGTACAGAAATAAACAATAGACTATTTAATACTCGTTACCAGTACTTAATACCAGTTTACATGGTCACTATAGTGAGTCGTAGCGGTTAGCGTGTAACTGTAGAGTTCGGTTCACGTCGTCTCAGTTTGAATCATTGTTCCTTGACATGGGTGAATGGACGTACGTCACGCTGATTTTTCTTGGAGTGGTTGGAGTTTGCATGAGTAAGTTTCTACATGACGAAACAGCCTGCCTGTCTGTCTGTCTGTTTGTCTGACTGACTGCAACAAGACCCTAATTATTGTAATATTTGTGTGTGTGTGTGTGTGTGTGTGTGTGTGTGTGTGTGTGTGTGTGTGTGTGTTAGCAGGACAGTGTGTAAGAGAGGCCTTCCAGTGCCTAACAATTCCAACCTGAAATTAGAGTTACGTCATCTCTCTGCTCCTCTATGTAATCGCAGACGTGGTTGTGGGTATCAGGGTGTGTACGTTGTTTTGTTAGGGAATGTGGCATGTGGCACTTTATCTTTAAACATATAAGAATGATAGTTTTTGTTGTTGCTGTGATCATAGATTAAATGAAAATATTTCCTTTCTATTGCCAGGCAGTGCGACTGACCCATGTGACAAATCGAACGAAACTGACGTGGCTTTTATTCTACAATGGGATACCGACACTCGACCGTACTCAGTCTGCGAGTGCAACGTGACATCAGAAACTCAGCAAACATTTGATTTCACGGCAAGGTCCCCGTTTTTGGACACGAAAACTCCCGTCAAACCGATACTCCAGATTTTAACTCAAGAAAAAAAGGAAACGAGGACTATTCTTCCATCTCCGAACCGAACAACAGCTTTCACCATTAAAACAAACACATTTATCACCAAGTTTGAAGTTCTTCAAAACGGAAGTGATGCACGACAAAGATTGACCATCGACGGTAAAGCTGTTAGTAGATTTGGTCAAGTGTAACGAGTGACATCACACATAATGCCAAATCTTTTGTTAACGTGTTCTCCAAAACGGAGGACTTGCACGACAAAGGCTGAGCATTGAATTTACATGTAACTGTATATCCCATATAGATTTGAAACTGTAAACATTCTAAGTCGCAATGACACAGTGGAAGGAAATGTAAAAATGACGAATTCTTCATTTCCTTCTACACCTTATGTATACGTACATTTTTAACTTTGGCTAAAGGTGCTGCGTATCGGTATGTCTTGACTAAACAAATCCGCATTCCTGTGTAACCGTTCGGGTTTGATGGTATTACCCACGGCTACTGGGGATGAGCCACTCGCTTGCACACATACAAACAATTACACTACAGTCTCTCGCATCCAATCTGGGGAGCGACGGGTGAGGGGAAAAGGAATACAAAGGAAGAGCCGGCTAAACTAATTTATTGGAACACACAGGGTACAAGATGTAACACACAACATTATACTCACAACGACGGAAGATCCATGGATCGGCACACTCAGACGACTAGAAACCTAACACACACATCTCTAAAGTGGACCAATTACTTCCCATAACTCTAACGTTTCACCTTCTACCCTATTCCTATGCGATCGCTACTACCCATCCCACTAACACAACTGTCTCTAGCTAACCCGCTTCCATGGTACCACTCTGACTACAGACACCCTACCCCTAGCTCTGAACACCTACACACTACTGCTCACACACACACACAACACTACATCTCTCTCCGAGAGACAAGCTACTACTGCCCCTTAAATTGCCAGGTCTCACATACCAGCACGATGTCCATCCCCAAGTATGGCTAGGCCCCAAACACTGATTCCAGGTACACCGGACCAGTCAATAATGAGTACAGGGGTGACCTAACCTACAGATCTACGTCTTTCCAACATCCCCACAATATTGCTAGCGCCCAATCAACCAATACAATGTCTACAGTGTCCGACTAACGTTAGCATTAATCATAGAATTTATGCATCGACAGTGCACTTACTAATCTTATACAAAACAACCCAAATCCCCCAAACTAATGCTCGATCCCAACTGACCAGCGCTGACATGCCTACTTTAGACCGGGGTCCGAGCGTAAGCCGGCTGCTATGCTGCCCACGTCACGGTTATCATCAGCCCCTGCACACTCGCGGCCGGTAATTAACGCCCGCTGGCTGAGCTGTCAACTTCTATTTACACTCTTGACCTGGACAGCATGGTCACACCTGTAAATTAGCATCTCAATTTGCCGCTAGATCGTGAACTGGCTAAAATGCCTGAAGAGGAGGAAGGCCTCTTGGCTCTATATGAATACTACAGCACGATTCAGTTTTGAAACTATCCCCTTTTCTGTCTGTCTTGCTCTCGGAGGAGAAACGTTTCCAAAAGGTAAATTTTTGTCGTCTTTATACAAAATAAGTTTAAAGATCTGGAACAAATTTAACAACAACAACAACAAGAATAAAGGGCGAGAATGTGAAGCAAGGTATTCTAAAGATGAACAAACTGATCTGTGATGTACGCTTTTGTTCATTACCGGCTCAGTAATTGCCCTTATTCTTTTCTGTTTAGCACCGAAAGAATTCCGCTTGGTTTGCTCCGGACGGAGAAGCGTTTCCCTGGAAGTGGAAGTACCGTCATCGTCAGACAACGAGTTAGGAGCTGGAAGTAAGTGGAGTTTCGAGGAAACTGTTCATACGCTTTATGTAGACAGCCTGACACACACTAAAGTCCCCATCCTCTTAAAACAAGTCTCAAGAACAGGGGTCGGTGAGACTTGCATGATTATGCAAACAAGTAAGTTATGTACTGTCATAAGGTTGCATGTGGTGCTATACGCACTTCAGAAATATACATGTATTTCAGCACTCGGGTCCGTTTGTTTTTTTGCGTGGCAGATATTACTTTCCCAGCGAATGATTGTTCATCCAATAGTACAGATAAAATTGGCACTGTATGAGGCTGTGATATAAAAAAAATTATTGTAAGTTAATGTCATATTTCTTTTAACATGTCCAAGGTGCGTTTGATAATTAAGCACGACTATTGGGGGACTTTATAACTGATTTCCTTTTCAGGTAATGAGACGAAAGATCTTCATCCCGACATACTGCTGGCTTCCGGTAGTTTTATGGGTGGTGTGATTTTCACTGTGACAGTCATCTGTACTCGATTTCTCTGCATTAAGATAAAAAGAAGTGAGTATGAGAGAAAATGGTGAGAAATCGCACGAAAATGCGAGAAAAGCGTAAGGAAAATGGAAAAAAATGGACTGAAAATATGTGACAAATAAATGAGAAAAATATGAGGAATGCAGTGATGTTGCCAGGATTTGTTTTCTTCGTCGATTTAGCCGAAGCAGACATGAAAGTTTCGGCTTTTTACAGAAAGTCTCGGCTCTCTCTGCCTAAGCAGTTTCACAAGTTTTTCTACTAGATTCCTTACTGTTACGTGCTCCCTCCACCTCCATGAATTAAAGATGTTCTGTAGATACACATCCTCACCGAAAGTTGCGTTTTCTTGGAAATTAGTCCAGCCAGCACAGAAATCTCGCAGAAACGGACATAATCGAGCCGATTCACTCGTGAAAACTTCGGCTCGGCCAGCCGACATTACAGACAGATTATCGGCTTTAAAAAAAAAATTCGGCTTTTAGCCGAGATCCGACCCCAAACGACATCCCTGGAATGTGAGTTAGTTAGTTCGTTAGTTAGGTCTTTTCGCCGCGCAAGCTACAAAGACTATTTCGCGTATAGAGAAAATTGTGAGAAAAGGGTAAAACTTAAGATCAAGGATCTTTCCTACCCTTCACCTGTTGTAGAGATTAACATTCAGCAGAATTAAATCAATGATATCACTTGCAACAACCGAAAACATGGGCATTAATTGCGTGCAGCTGAAGGACTGTCATCATTATCATTATCGTCAATATCATCAACAGTTTTTCTATTTTATGTTATTCTCTCTGCTCTCTCTCAAATCGCACACAGGAAGGAACTACGAGCGCCCTCTGCCGAGACGGCAGCGAGAAATGACAATTGACCCAGGTCTCGCTCGAGGTACCAACCAGGTGTTGGCGATCCAACAGCCAGAAGACAGGATCTACAGCGAGGTGATTCATGTATACCATGCTTTATCGTTGCCATACCATGCCATATTTTGCAATCATATATATGTGAATGTATACATGCCATATACATTCTTAATACAATTCAATTCAATTCAAATTACTTTATTAACCCCAGAAGGGAAATTATAGGCCACCATAAAAATAATAATAAGACATGATAATAATGAAAGCTGTTTCATTAATCCCAAAGATGTGTTTCGGTTACTTCCAAAACAAGCTGTTTATCCAAATCAGGAAATCATTATTTTAACTGTTGGAGGAGATTCTATTTTAACTAGAAAATGTTTGAACTTTTGCATAGATTTCATCCCCCCCTCCCCCTACCACCACCCCCTCCCCCCACCTCTACCCTCTTCATTTCCCTGAAACACGCATTTGTGATCTGTTGCCAGGTTTCCCCTGATCCAGTACACCCTGTACGTGAACCTTCGACTGCTTCTGATGGGTACTTGCGCCCTTCTACGCTGTCTTCGTAAGTCTTGAGCCAGTGGCGGTGAGCTTTGGTCCCAGCGAATGTGACCTCGATACGAGAAACCTGGCGGACATCCTCAGCAGTTTCTACTCATGTCAATACAGTTTGTTGCTCAAAGACAGACACGAAAACAGTGCCGAACAAAATACATCTGACACACTACTAGATTACTTCGTGAGTTGGTCTACCACTGACTAGATAACATAATATTTATGGCATGTCACAAACACAAACATGACAACCCTTTTTCCTTTTGTTATTCGTTATTAACTTGGAGATTTTTCTTAGTTTGCGTTTTGTAGTTGTAATAGTTGTTTTTTTATCGCTGTTTTTGTGCGTGTACATAGATCTTATTGAAGGAAGTAACTTGTATTTCAATGAAAATTGACAATAAGCTTGACAACTGAATGACAATGGGATGACAATTATGCACGATTATTAGAAGATTGACAGTAGATGATTCAAGTCAGAAACTTTATTCCGTAATGCTTTGTGGCAAAGTTGGTCGCAGCGATTACACAACTTGTAAATACATGAAAACGACGATGGATCACTGATACCTTAACACCACACGAAAACAGAAATTACACAAATAGATACAAGGAAATGACAACCATGTGTGTGTGTGTGTGTGTGTGTGTGTGTGTGTGTGTGTGTGTGTGTGTGTGTGAGTCAAATCAGAAAATCTTTAGCGACTTGAGGAAGATTTGGTCTGTCAGCCGGAAAGGGTGATAACGTATGCTGTTACTGAGAAATCGTGACACGGACATATTTGTTTCATTATCATGACTCATGGAACGAACGAACGAACGAAACTTTATTTTACAAGGATCAAAAGATTAGGCCGTATATACGAGTTGGTTTTTTTTGTTTTTTTTTTTTAAGTTCGTCAACTCCGTATGCAGGGAGTGTCACAAGCAAGTGTGGCCGACGTTTATGCTGTTTCACCCATGAAGTTCTGTTGTAGTAATCACAAATTAGCAGTTGAATCGGGAAGACGAAATAGCACACCTAAAAAAAGGGCAGACTTTGTTCGAGATATACTATGTCAGTACTCGATGATAAACTACACTTCATCATGGAATGTCCGATATATCAAACGAAAAGCAAACGTTTTTACCATACACATTGATTTTTTCAGATCAGTTTCGTCGTACAAAGTTTGCACATTCATATCAATAGACACATTGCAGAGAGCATTATCAATTCTTGCCAAGTTCAGTAAAATCAGGAAATTCGTATAATTTGTCCGTTAAAGCCATATTGACGTACATGAGGTATAATGTGTATATGTATCTCGGATTGAAATTGAGGTGCTATTTGGTTTTGTTGTGTGTTTGTTGTTGTTTTTTTTAAAGCTGTATTTGGATATTGTTGTACTTTGATATCACGCCCTTTGTATTTGGATATTGCTCCATACCCTAACATGCAGAAAGGAGTACAGTCTTTGAATCTTGTGTGTGTGTGTGTGTGTGTGTGTGTGTGTGTGTGTGTGTGTGTGTGTGTGTGCGATCGTTGGCATGATCAAATCTATTCAGTTGCCAAGCATTGCGAGAGACCCACGTGTCAAATCGAACGGCACTGGTGTGTCTTCTCCTACAATGGAACTCCGACACTCCACCATACTCACTCTGTAAGTGCAACCTGACATTAGAAATCCAACAAACATTGATCTTACTGTAAAATCCCCCTACTTGGGCACGACAATTCATGTTCAACCAATACTCAAAGAAAGGGGGAAAGGGACTAGTATTCCATCTAGTAAATCGGCAACATTTAACATGGTAGCGGATATCCTGTACACGATAGATGAAGAAGTGGAGTAGATGGGTGGGTGTTTAACGTCCTTTTCCATCACGTATTGCCGATATCAAACACGGGGCAACGAGGGGGGGGGGGGGGGGGAGCACAAATATTTGGCCCCCGCTGGGAATCGAACTCTCCATCCGAGCATTGAAAGTCCAGTGCTCTACCGTTTAACTGTCAGTGCTCCCCAAGTAACGAAGTGATTAGCCGCTTGCTAAGCAAACTTCAAATCATTTCTAACAAATGCATGAGAGACATGTCTTTAGTGAACAGCACTCAGCCATGTTGAAACTAAGCGGACGCCTACTTTTCAACACCTTTTAGGCATTGTTTATTGTGTTTTATGACACTGGCATGTGTTTGTGAAAGTTCGTAAGGAAATAGTGCACAGTAAAATTTAATAACAGGGGTAAACAGAAACATCGTTGAATAGGTTGACTGATTTAAGGACAAGGAAGCTGAGAGAGAGAGGAGGAGGAGGTTGAAACGTTAGTAGAGCAAGTAGGCGATGTTACGTACATTACTGCACGCTGTCCTGATACACTGTATTAAATTACACTATAGTACATTTCCGCTGCAATAGCAGAGAGAGAGAGAGAGAGAGAGAGCGTCTTCTTAAGATGCAAAAAACGCTAAAGGATTTGAGTCACCGTAATTCCCAGAGTTGGAGACGTACTGATATAAAGAATAGATTATTTAATACTCGGTCGCGCCAGTTTATATAGTCACTTTACTTAGTTGTAGCGGTAAGTGTGTAACTGTAGAGTTCGGTTCACGTCGTCTCAGTTTGAATCATTGTTCCTTGACATGGGTGAATGTACGTACGTCACGTTGATATTTCTTGGAGTGGTTGGAGTTTGTACGAGTAAGTTTCTACATGACGAAACAGCCTGTCTGTCTGTCTGTCTGTCTATTTGTCTGATTGACTGCAATAAGACCCTAATTATTGTAATATTCATCTTTTTTGTGTGTGCGTGCGTGCGTGTGTGCGTGCGTGCGTGCGTGCGTGCGTGCGTGTGTGTGTGTGTGTGTGTGTGTGTGGTAGCAGGACAGTGTGTAAGACAGGCCTTCCAGTGCCTAACAACTCCTACCTGAAATAAGAGTTTCGTCATCTCTCTGATACTCTATGTAATCACAGACGTGGTTGTGGGTGACAGGGTGTGTACGTTGTTTTGTGAGGGAATGTGGCAGGTGGCACTTTATCTTAAAACAATATAAGAATGATAGTTTTTGTTGTTGCTACGACCATAGATCAAATGAAAATATTTCCTTTCTATTGCCAGGCAGCGCGACTGACCCATGTTACAAATCGAACGAAACTGATTTGAGTTTTCTTCTACAATGGGACCCCGACACTCGACCGTACTCAGTCTGCAAGTGCAACGTGGCATCAGAAACCCAGCAAACATTTGATTTCTCGGCAAGGTCCCCGTATTTGGACACGAAAACTCCCGTCAAACCGATACTCCAGATTTTAACTCAACAAAAAGAGGAAACGAGGACTATTCTTCCATCTCCGAACGGAATAGCTTTCATCATGACAACAAACACATTTATCGTCAAGTTTGAAGTTCATCAAAACGGAAGTGATGCACGACAAACATTGACCATCGAAGGTAAATTTGTTAGAAGATTGGGTGAAGTGTAACGAGTGACATCACACAAAATGTCTTATGCTTTGTAAACGAGTTCTCCAAAACGAAGTGTTGCACGACAAAGGCTGAGCATTGAATTTACATGTAATTGTATATCCGATATAGATTTTGAAACTGCGAACATTCAAAGTCGCAATGACACAATAGAAGGCAACATTTCTATTATGTAAACTTCAGTGATGAATTCTTTATTTTCATCTTAGCCTTAGGTATACGTACAATTTCATATCTGGTTAAAGGTTTTCTCTATCTGTTCGTCTTGACTAATCAAATAACAATACCTGTAACTGATACCTAAATTTGACACTAGATCGTGAACTATATGCCCGAAGACAGTAAAGGCCTCCTAGGTCTACACGAATAATAAGCACGATTCCGTTCTATAACCACTCCTTTTCTGTCTGTCTACTTAAGAATTTTGCCTGACTTGCACCGGGAGGAGACACGTTTCCAAAGAGTTGTTGGCGTCTTCAAACAAAACATGTCTCAGGATGGGGAACCAATTAATTTTTTTTTAAAGTGACAACAACAACAACAACAATTAAACAACAACATGAATAAAGGGGGAGAATGTGAGACAATGCATTGTAAATATAAACAAACGGATCTGTGATGTATGTTTTTGTTCATTACCGGCTCAGTCATTGCCTTTATTGTTGTCTGTTTAGCACCGAAAGAATTCCGCTTGGTTTGTTCTGGACGAAGAAACATGTCCATGGAGATGGAAGTACC
The DNA here is from genome assembly GCA_018292915.2 of Batillaria attramentaria. NCBI lineage: Eukaryota > Metazoa > Mollusca > Gastropoda > Batillariidae > Batillaria > Batillaria attramentaria. Next base: position 425,200 of record JACVVK020000466.1, on the reverse strand, counting down.
GTCATCGTCAGACAAAGAGTTAGACCCTGGAAGTAAGTGGAGTTTCGAGGAAACTGTCCATACGCTTTATGTAGACAGCTTCACACACACTCAAGTCCCCATACTCTTAAAACAAGTCTCAAGGATATGGGTCGGTAGACTTGCACGATTATGCAAAAAAGTACAATCATGTACTGTCATGTATTGCCCTGTACATTAGGTTGCATGTGGTGCTATAAGCACTTGGGAAATATATTTCAGCACTCGTTCTGTGTTGCGTGGCACTTTTCAAGCCAATAATTTCTCATCCATTTACAGCAGTCTCATTCACAAAAAATTGCATTGTCTGAGGCTGTGCTATAAAAGGATAATTGCAGGTTAATGTCATGCTTTTTTTAGCATGTCCAAGGTGCGTCTGGTAATTAAGTACGACTATTGGGGGACTTTCAAACTGATTTCCTTTTCAGGTAATGTGACGAAAGATCTTCTTCCCGACATACTGCTGGCTTCCGGCAGTTTTATGGGTGGTGTGATTTTCACTGTGACTGTCATGTGTACACGAATTCTGTGCATCAAGATAAGAAGAAGTGAGTATGAAAGAAAATCGTGAGAAAAGCGCGCAAAAAATATGATAAAAGCGTAAGAAAAAAAAAAATGTGACAAATGTATGAGAAAAATATGAGAGAATTGTGAGTGAGTGAGTGAGGGAGTGAGGGAGTGAGTGAGTGAGTGAGTGAGTAAATGAGTGAGTGAATGAGTGAGTGAATGAGTGAGTAGTGAGTGACTTTCAGTTTTCGTTAGTCTATTTCGCGACTAGAGAAAATATTTATTGTGAGAAAAGGGTAAGAAGGATCGATGATCTTGCCTCTCTTTCACTTGTTGTAGAGATTAGCATTCAGCAGAACGAAATAAGTGATATCACTTGTAACAACCGAAAACATGAACATTAATTGAGTGCAGCTGAAGGACTTTATCATTGTCATTATCATCTGACATCATCATCAGTATCATCAACTTGTTTTTCTAATCCATGTCCTTCTCTCTCTCTCTCTCTCTCTCTCAAATCGCACACAGGAAGGAACTACGAGCGCCCTCTGCCGAGACGGCAGCGAGAAATGACAATTTACTCAGGTCTCGCTCCACGTGCCAACCAGGTGATGGCGATCCAACAGCCAGAAGACAGGATCTACAGCGAGGTGATTCATGTATACCATGCTTTATCGTTGTACCGTACAATAAATACAAGGAATGCCATATTTTGCAATTATATATATATGCCATATGTGCTTAATTCAATTCAATTCAATTCAGATTACTTTATTAACCCCAAACGGGAAATTATAGTCCACCATAAAAAATGATAAATAAATAAGACATAATAATAAAAAAATGTAATAATAATTGCTAGCTGTTTAATCAACCCAAAAGATGTGTTTCGGCTACTTCCAAAATACGCAGTTTATTCAAATCAGGAGATCATTATTTTGACTGTAGGAAAAGATTCTCTTTTAGGTAGAAAATGTTTGAACTTTTGCATAGATTTCGTTGAAGTAGAGTTTTCACCCCCCCCCCCTCCCCTCCCCTCCCTCCCCCATTCCCCCCGAATCTCTACGCTCTTCATTTCCCTGACAAACGCATTTGTGATCTGTTCCCAGGTTTCCCCTGATGCGGTACACCCTGCACGTGAACCTTCGACTGGTTCCGATGGGTACTTGCGCCCTTCTACGCTGTCTTCCTAAGTCTTGAGCCAGTGGCGGTGCCAGATGAGCTTCAGTCCCAGCGAATGTGTCGACAAGCCTGACGGACATCCTCTGGAGTTGCTACTCATGTTAATACGGGTTGTTGCTCAAAGACCGACACGAAAACAGTGCCGAACTAAATATACCTAACACACTACTAGATTCCTTCGTGAGTTGTTCTACCACTGACTGGACAACATGATATTTATGTCTGGCATTCGTGAGACAGGGAAAACTTTAAGTGTCCCAGAGAATCTACTGCATGTTCGCACTGTAAAGGTACCACAAGTCAAAACCTACACTAACTACAACACGACCCGAGCTATTGGCGGAGTTGTCCACGTTCAGTGAATTTATTTGACAAAACGGAAAAGCAAAATCCCAGAAAAGGATTAAAAAACATACAAGTCCAAGATTCTAGGAGAAAAGCAGTATTGCGAAATCCACTACTGTTTTGGGGGCTGAACCCGCCTCACGCTACCTACACTGAGATACTGAAAGCAAAGAAAAAGCCAAGCAATTAAGTCAAATCAAACTATTTGGTACCAGCAAAAGGCGGTAACTACGCAGAAAACAGCTCAAGAGTAGATTCCCGACACAAGTGACACGGAAGTCCGGTCGGGAAAGATTTGAAACCAAAGGCAAATTAGTCCCACTTTCATGTGGTACAGAAGCGCAGGCACTGAGGTAGGCATATCTAAGTGAGCCTCTATTAGACAGGGTAAACGAAAAAGGGGTGAGAACTGAAATGCGCATAGCACCCAGGCGAGGTAAAAGGGGAGGTGGCGGGATCGAGGTTGTAAAAACAGAGGAAATCCGCTGCTGCCGAGCGAACTGGAGCTTGTCTTGTAAGAGCGACGCTGGCGCAATGAGCTGGACACATCAGACAAAGGGAAGAAAGTGTCCAGCGTGCAGAATGAGGTCATGTTATGCAATGCCAATAGAGTGGCAACGCGAATAGCGTGGCGTTGGCGCTGGCCAAAAACAGGTTCGAACTGCCTGAGAATTTTCTACGCCATTATTTCCGATTTTCGAACAGATACAAGACAGAAATGGCTGGTGGAGAGGTTCCCACATTTAAGCTTGTTCTCGTCGGTGATGGTGGTGTCGGCAAGACAACTTTCGTAAAACGTCACATCACAGGGGAGTTTGAGAAAAAATATGTCGCCACTCTTGGTGGCGCTGGCCGCCTACGGAGAGGAAAGCCATGCCAGCCATAAATAGCCTTGCGCTTGTGAACGGCGCGCAACTTGTTTTATGTCTGGCATTCGTGAGACAGGGAAAACTTTAAGTGTCCCAGAGAATCTACTGCATGTTCGCACTGTAAAGGTACCCCAAGTCAAAACCTACACTAACTACAACACGACCCGAGCTATTGGCGGAGTTGTCCACGTTCAGTGAATTTATTTGACAAAACGGAAAAGCAAAATCCCAGAAAAGGATTAAAAATATACAAGTCCAAGATTCTAGGAGAAAAGCAGTATTGCGAAATCCACTACTGTTTTGGGGGCTGAACCCGCTCGAACAGGAAGCCTGACCGACAGGATTCCTGTTCAGCGCCCAGAAGTAGGGAGAAAAAGTGGACAACTTCTCTCGCCAAAGCTCAAACGCCGTAGCAGGTGAATGGTAAACCGCAGACTGGACAAAACACGAGACGATGAACTCGCAAGCCTGTTGGAAAGAAGTGCGGGGGTGCTCCGTGTCCTAGTCGACACGGAAACGAGATCGAGAGAGGGTGGGTGTTGCTTATCATGTGCAACTTCCGGGTAAGCCAGGAGGTACCCACTTTCTTTCGGTAGGTTGGCAAATGCCGAACTAAAAAGCGAAATCAAAGTAGCAACTTAACACACTATTAGATTCCTTTGTGAGTTGGTCTACCACTGACTGGACAACATAATATTTATGACACGTCACAAACACAAACATGACAACCCTTTTTCCTTTTGTTATTCGATTTTAACTTGGAGATTTTTATTAGTTTGCGTTTTGTAGTTGTAATAGTTGTTTTTTATCGCTGTTTTTTGTGCGTGTACAGAACTTATTGAAGGAAGTAGCCTGTATTTCAATGGAAATTGACAATAACCTTGACAACGGAATGACACTGGGATGACAGTTATGCACGATTATTAGAAGATTGACAGTAGATGATTCAAGTCAGAAACTTTATTCAGTAATGCTTTATGGCAAAGTTGGTCGCAGCGATTACACAACTTGTAAATACATGAAAACGACGATGGATTACAGATACATTAACACCACACGGAAACAGAAATTACACAAATAGATACAAGGAAATGACAACCATGTGTGTGTGTGTGTGTGTGTGTGTGTGTGTGTGTGTGTGTGTGTGTGTGTGTGTGTCAAATCAGAAAATCTTTAGCGACTTGAGGAAGATTTGGTCTGTCAGCCGGAAAGGGTGATAACGTATGCTGTTACTGAGAAATCGTGACACGGACATATTTGCTTCATTATCATGACTCATGGAACGAACGAACGAACGAAACTTTATTTTACAAGGATCAAAAGATTAGGCCGTATATACGAGGTTTTTTGTTTTGTTTTGTTTTTTAAGTTCGTCAACTCCGTATGCAGGGAGTGTCACAAGCAAGTGTGGCCGACGTTTATGCTGTTTCACCCATGAAGTTCTGTTGTAGTAATCACAAATTAGCAGTTGAATCGGGAAGACGAAATAGCACACCTAAAAAAAGGGCAGACTTTGTTCGAGATATACTATGTCAGTACTCGATGATAAACTACACTTCATCATGGAATGTCCGATATATCAAACGAAAAGCAAACGTTTTTACCATACACATTTTTCAGATCAGTTTCGTCGTTCAAATTTTGCACATTCATATCAATAGACATATTGCAGAGAGCATTATCAATTCTTGCCAAGTTCAGTAAAATCAGGAAATTCGTATAATTTGTCCGTTAAAGCCATATTGACGTACATGAGGTATAATGTGTATATGTATCTCGGATTGAAATTGAGGTGCTATTTGGTTTTGTTGTGGTTTTTTTTTTTATTAATTTATTTTTTAGCTGTATTTGGATATTGTTGTACTTTGATATCACGTCCTTTGTATTTGGATATTCCTCCATACCCTAACATGGAGAAAGGAGTACAGTCTTTGAATCTTGTGTGTGTGTGTGTGTGTGTGTGTGTGTGTGTGTGTGTGTGTGTGTGTGTGTGACGTGTGTGTGTGTGTGCGCGATCGTTGGCATGATCAAATCTATGCAGCTGCCAAGCATTGCGAGAGACCCACGTGTCAAATCGAACAGCACTAGTGTGTCTTTCTCCTACAATGGAACCCCGACACTCCACCATACTCTCTGTAAGTGCAACCTGACATTAAAAATCCAACAAACATTGATCTTACTGTAAAATCCCCCTACTTGGGCACGACAATTCATGTTCAACCAATACTCAAAGAAAGGGGGAAAGGGACTAGTATTCCATCTAGTAAATAAACAACATTTAACATGGTAGCGGATATCCTGTACACGATAGATGAAGAAGTGGAGTGGATGGGTGGGTGTTCAACGTCCTTTTCCATCACTTAATGGCGACGGGGCAACGAAAAAAAAAAAGAAAGACCAGCACAAATATTTGGCCCCCGCTGGGAATCGAACTCTCGATCCGAGCATTGAAAGCCCAGTGCTCTACCGCTTGACTGTCAGTGCTCTCCAAATAAAGAAGTGATTAGCCGCTTGATAATTAGCAAATTTCAAGTCATTTCTAACGAGTGCATGAGAGGCATGTCTTTAGTGAACAGCACTCAGCGATGTTGAAACTGTTATCAGCGGACGCCTACTTTTCAACATCTTTTAAGCATTGTTTATTTTGTTTTATGCCACTGGCATGTGTGTGAAAGAGCGTAAGGAAATAGTTCACAGTAAATCACAGGGGTAAAGAGAAACATCGTTACATAGGTCGATTTAAGTACAGGGAAGCTGAGAGTGAGTGAGAGAGAGAGAGAGAGAGAGAGAGAGGAGGTTGAAACGTTAGTAGAGCAAGTAGGCAATGTTATCTAGATTACTGCACGCTGTCCTGCTACACTTTATTAAATTATACTATAGTACATTTCCGCTACAATAGGACAGAGAGAGAGAGAGAGAGAGAGAACGAACGAACGAACTTTGTTTTCCAACGGAAGTGATATAACCAAACAATGATTATTTTTCAATCAGCCGTTGCTAAAAAAACAAAAGACTACAATGGCAAGATAAAAGGAAATACAAGAAGAAGAAGAAGAAGAAGAAGAAGAGAGAGAGAGAGAGAGCACGTCTTCCGAAGATGCCAGGATTTGAGTCACCGTACTTCCCAGTATTGAATAAGTACTGTACTGATATAAAGAATAGATTACTGAATATTACTCGATCGCGCCAGTTTCGAGGTCACTTTAGTGAGTTGTAGCGGTAGCGCTGTAACTGTAGAGTTCGGTTCACGTCGTCTCAGTTTGAATCATTGTTCCTTGACATGGGTGAATGGACGTGCCTGACGCTGATTTTTCTTGGAGTGGTTGGAGTTTGCATGAGTAAGTTTCTACATGACGAAACAGCCTGCCTGTCTGTCTGTCTGTTTGTCTGACTGACTGCAACAAGACCCTAATTATTTGTAATATTTGTGTGTGTGTGTGTGTGTGTGTGTGTGTGTGTGTGTTAGCAGGACAGTGTGTAAGAGAGGCCTTCCAGTGCCTAACAATTCCTACCTGAAATTAGAGTTACGTCATCTCTCTGCTCCTCTATGTAATCGCAGACGTGGTTGTGGGTATCAGGGTGTGTACGTTGTTTTGTTAGGGAATGTGGCATGTGGCACTTTACTTTAAACATATAAGAATGATAGTTTTTGTTGTTGCTGTGATCATAGATCAAATGAAAATATTTCCTTTCTATTGCCAGGCAGTGCGACCGACCCATGTAACAAATCGAACGAAACTGACGTGACTTTTATTCTACAATGGGATACCGACACTGGACCGTACTCAGTCTGCGAGTGCAACGTTACATCAGAAACCCAGCAAACATTTGATTTCACGGCAAGGTCCCCGTATATGGACACGAAAACTCCCGTCAAACCGATACTCCAGATTTTAACTCAACAAAAAAAGGAACCAAGGACTATTTGTCCATCTCCGAGTCTAGCAGCTTTCAACATGACAGGAAACGCATTTATCGTCAAGTTTGAAGTTCTTCAAAACGGAAGTGTTGCACGACAAAGATTTGCCATCGAAGGTAAATTTGTTAGAACAGTGGGTGAAGTGTAACGAGTGACAACACACAAAATGCCACATGCTTTGTAAACGGGTTCTCCAAAACGGAGGTGTTGCACGACAAAGGTCGAGCATTGAATTTACCTGTAACTGTATATCCCATATAGATTTGTAAACTGTAAACATTCAAAGTTGCAGTGACACAGTGGAAGGCAATGTAAAGTTGATGAGTTGTTGATTAAAGTTCATTTTCTTTTACGCCTTATGTATACGTACATTATTAACTTTGGCTAAAGGTGCTGTGTATCGGTATGTCTTGACTAAACAAATCAGCATTCTTGTAAATTACCATCTCAATTTGCCGTTAGATCGTGAACTGGCAAAAATGCCCTGAGAGGGGGGAGGCCTCTTGGCTCTATATGAATACTGCAGCACGATTCAGTTCTAAAACTATCCCCTTTCCTGTCTGTTTGTCTATGGGAGTGTTTCGTCTGACTTGCTCTGAGAGGAGAAACTTTTCCAAAAGTTAAATTTTTGTCGTCTTAACACAAAATAAGTCAAAAGATCTGGAACAAATTTAACACCACCACCACCACCAACAACAACACCAACACCAACACAACAACAACACAACAACAACAACGTGAATAAAGGGGGAGAATGTGAAGCAAGGTATTGTAAAGATGAACAAACCGATCTGTGATGTATTTCGTTTATAACCGGATCAATAATTGCCTTTATTCTTCTCTGTTAAGCACCGAAAGAATTTCGCTTGGTTTGCTCTGGACGAAGAAACGTCTCCCTGAAAATGAAAATACCGTCGTCGCCCGACAACGAGTTAGAACCTGCAAGTAAGTGGAGTTTCGAGGAAACTGTTCACACGCTTTTAGTAAACAGCATGACACACACTAAAGTCCCCATCCGCTTAAAACAATTCTCAAAAATAGAGGTCGGTGAGACTTGCATGATTATGCAAAAAAAGTACAGTCACGTACTGTCATGTATTGCCCTGTACATGAGGTTGCATGTGGTGTTATACGCACTTGAGAAATATATTTCAGTACTCGGGTTTGCTTGTTTTTTGCGTGGCAGATATTACTTTTCAAGCGAATAATTGTTCATCCAATAGTAGTCTCATTCAGATAAAATTTGCACTGCATGAGGTTGTGCTATAAAAAAAAAATTGTAAGTTAATGTCATGTTTCTTTTAACATGTCGAAGGTGCGTTTGATAATTCAGTACGACTACTGGGGGACGTTGAAACTGATTTGCTTTTCAGGTAATGTGACGAAAGATCTTCTTCCCGACATACTGCTGGCTTCGGGTAGTTTTATGGGTGGTGTGATTTTCACTGTGACAGTCATCTGTACACGATTTCTCTGTATCAAGATAAAAAGAAGTGAGTATGGGAGAAAATCGTGAGGAAAGCGCGCAAAAAAATGTGATAAAAGCGAAAAATAAAAAAGTGACAAATGTATGAGAAAAATATGAGAGAATTTTGAGTGAGTGAGGGAGGGAGTGAATGAGTGAGTGAGGGAGTGAGTGAATGAGTGAGTGAGTGAGTTTCAGTTTTCGTTAGTCCATTTCGCGACAAGAGAGAATTGTGAGAAAAAAGGGTAAAAAGGATAAATGATCTTGCCTCTCCTTCACTTGTGGTAGAGATTAGCATTCATCAGAATTTAATCAGTGATATCACTTCCAACAACCGAAAACATGAACATTAATTGCGTGCAGCTGAAGGACTTTTATCATTATCATTATGATCAATATCATCAACTTGATTTTTCTAATCCATGTTCTTCTCCCTTCTCTTTCTCAAATCGCACACAGGAAGGAACTACGAGCGCCCTCTACCGAGACGGCAGCGAGAGATGACAATTTACTCAGGTCTCGCTCCACGTGCCAACCAGGTGATGGCGATCCAACAGCCAGAAGACAGGATCTACAGCGAGGTGATTCATGTATACCATGCTTTATCGTTGTACTGTACAACAAATACAAATGAATGCCATATTTTGCAATTATGTATATGCATATGTATACATGCCATATGCACTTAATTCAATTCAATTCAGATTACTTTATTAACCCCAAACGGGAAATTATAGTCCACCATAAAAAAATAATAATACGAGATAATGATAAAAAATAAAATAATAATTGCTAGCTGTTTAATCAATCCAATAGATGCGTTTCGGCTACTGTACTTCCAAAATACGCTGTTTGTTCAAATCATTATCAAATCATTGTCAAATTATTTTGACTATAGGAAAAGATTCTAGAAAATGTTTGAACTTTTGCATAGATTTCGTTTAAGTAGAGTTTCCATTCCCCCCCCCCCCCCCCCCCCCCGGAATCTCTACACTGTTCATTTCCCAGACACACGCATTTGTGATCTGTTGCCAGGTTTCGCCTGACCCAGTACACCCTGCACGTGAACCTTCGACTGCTTCCGATGGGTACTTGCGCCCTTCTACGGTGTCTTCGTAAGTCTTGAGCCAATGGTGGTGCCAGATGAGCTTCAGTCCCAGCGAATGTGACCTCGATACGACAAGCCTGACGGACATCCTCAGGAGTTGCAACTCATGTAAATACGGGTTGTTGCTCAAAGACCGACACGAAAACAGTGCCGAACAAAATACATCTGACACACTACTAGATTACTTCGTGAGTCGGTCTACCACTGACTGGACAACATAATATTTATGGCATGTCACAAACACAAACATGACAACCCTTTTTGCTTTTGTTATTCGTTATTAACTTGCGTTTTGTAGTTGTAATAGTTGTTTTTTTTATCGCTGTTTTTGTGCGTGTACATAGATCTTATTGAAGGAAGTAACTTGTATTTCAATGAAAATTGACAATATGCTTGACAACTGAATGACAATGGGATGACAATTATGCACGATTATTAGAAGATTGACAGTAGATGATTCAAGTCTCAGTAATGCTTTGTGGCAAAGTTGGTCGCAGCGATTACACAACTTGTAAATACATGAAAACGACGATGGATCACTGATACATTAACACCACACGAAAACAGAAATTACATTAATAAATACACGGAAATGACAATCATATGTGTGTGTGTGTGTGTGTGTGTGTGTGTGTGTGTGTGTGTGTGTGCGATCGTTAGGTTGATTTAAGGCCAAGGAAGATGTGAGAGAGAGAGAGAGAGAGATGATGATGATGATGTTGATGATGATGAAACGTTTATTAGGATAATTCTTGTAGGCATCTCTGCCTACCTTACAAGAAGTCCTCACTACATTCTACAATAAAGATCAAATAAAAGCAAAAACAAAGCATAATAAGCAAAGATAAAATAACAATCTAGGCTACCGAAAAGTGAGACCCCCCTCCCCTACCCCCCCCCCCCCCAAAAAAAAAAAAAAAAAACCAAAAAAAAACCCGACAAACAAACAACGAGAAAAGAAAAACAAACAAACAAACAAACAAAAAACAAAACACACACACACACACACACACACACACACACACACACACACACACACACACACACAGAGAGAGAGAGCAAGATAACAGGTCACAGAAAAACACGGTGATCAGATCAGGCATGATCAAAGGCTTATAAGCAATGGGAGAAATTGGCTTAAGTTGTTGGAGTCTTAAGACTGGTGGAAGTGTTCATGTAAGCGGTCCTTAAACGTGTTTATTCTAGGAATAGATTTTATGAATTCCACGCGCATGCACCAGAAAACGAAAAACTAGATTTCTATAGGTCTATTCTTGGTTTTGGTAACTGGATCAGAGAGAGAGAGAGAGAGAGAGAGGAGGAAGTTGAAACGTTAGTAGAGCAAATAGGCGATGTTACCTACGGTACTACTCGCTGTCCTGCTACACTGTATTAAATTATACTATAGTACATTTCCGCTACAATAGCAGAGAGAGAGAGAGACGCACACACACACACACACACACACACACACACACACACACACGGCACTCATCCCTGGCCGAGAGCCCGTTATGGTGCACCATACGCTTCAGCATCGATGACGTACGTTTCCCTACGTCATTGGCAGAGGTACATTTGCATCTACGGTGATCGACAGTGACGTGCGTTTACACCATTCGCCAGTGCAAATTTTCAGTAAGGCAACTATGAGTGTTTTACGTCCGAAAATACTAAGGAAACAGAGCGAAAGTGTGAGTTATGACTTTCATAATCGACTCTTTAGCAGTTCACAAAAGCACACTCCAGTTACGTCATCAGCCAAAGACGCGTAGAAGTGCTTCATTTCAGACATCTGGAACTTATACGTCACAATCGTTGCAAAGTTATTTTGTTCACTTTTGGGGGTGAAATTGTATTTTGCTTGGATCACGTAAAAATGATATTACAGAACAATATCTGCGAAGTATTTGTGAATGCACTTTTCAATGCCAGTAGATGAACACATGCTTTGAATGATATTCTTCTTAACATCAAGCACTTTCAACTGCTCTAAGAATCCATTTCTCACAAGTCAGATCCAGAATATTGAGGGGGTACATACGTCGCTAGTCACCCTCCAACAGAGAAAATAAAATGCAAAAAATGGATGCTACTAGAGGTAAGAAACGGCTTTCATGATTACTTCGAATGTTTGCCACGAAAGAAACCACTCAATCTTTCAATTTTTGCCATACCAACTCGTCGAAAAAACGGTAAAAAATGAAACATCTCGTGGTTTCTTTCGTGATAAACAACTCGAGCTAATCACGGAAGCTCTATTTGTAGAACAGAAACTTCACCATGAAAGTGGAAAAGTTAACCCGACCTATAATGTTGTTTCCATTACTATGTTGCTTCCGTTACCATGGAAAAAGCTTTAATAAACGTCTAATGATCCAAAAACAGGTACCGTATCGCCACAATTATCATGCAGGTCACGGTTTCACAGTCTATTTTTTTTTATATATAACTGAATGATATCGGTTGGGTTTTTTTTGTAGTTTTTCTCCATTAGTTGTATTTTGTTGTAGATTGTTTTGAGTGTCTGAGAATGATGTGATATTTTCCTGTTAATTATCCTTCATAAAAGACTTTCAGCGGTAAAATGCCCGCAATTGAAAGTGCGTGTCTAAGCGGTAACTATTATTCAGAGTCACTCACGAGGTTTGTGAACCTTGGCCCTGCGTGCTTGAGAGGGGGAAATTATTGCTGGCGTGTACTGGGCGTGAGTTTATTGTCAGTTTGATCGTGTGCTGTCATCACGCTTGCCATGGCTGAAACTCCGTTTGTGCTGTTGCTTTTCACCTGCCTTGTGGGCACTGATTTGAGTAAGTTGATGCACATGTTTTTCGTTTTATTTACCTTAGAAGTTTGAATTCTTATTTGTCTTTCCAATACAGTGTTTTAAAACATGCTGATTAAAATTAAGTGACTGTTTTTTGTTTTTTTGTTTTCAATTTAACAAATGAGGAGCTTCGAAAATACATAAATTTCCGCCTTTGCTTTTAGTCACCTCTCCCAAGAACAGTTTAGGACTCTGATGCCCCCCCCCCACCCCACCCCCCCCCCCCCCCTCGAAAATAAATAAATAAATAAATAAATTTAAAAAAAAAACAGTAAAATAAATAAACACGTCATGTGCTGTCTGGTTTGGCCAAGTTTGAGCTGGAATTTTCGGGCTTTGTTCTGAACTGAAAAAACCCCTAATGCGTGATTAACTTTCTGTTTTGTGATTCGTCACCAAAGGAACAAACAAACAAGCTATCTTTAATCTCTATGGGATCTGGGAGATGTTATGCCTGTATGTCTTTATCTTGGCAAAGCCATGCAATACTTGTCACAAAGTAGTTACAATCTTTTCTTCATAATAATGCCTCATGGAATAAATCTACATATTGAGCAGGTCGAGGAAGGTCATGCTTGTACAACACTTATTTATTTTATCTTTCAGTTCTTTGTGTCGGGCATTTGCGTGTCTGATATCTTGATAATCACTGGGTTTTTTTTCTTGCCAGTCCAATGTTATTCCTAAGTACATACATCTCTCTCTCTCTCTCTCTCGTTTGTCTCGTATCAATATCCTTGATTAGCACCATGACTGCAGATTGTGGTTTAATGTAGTGTGGGTAAAAGAGGGTATCAGGGTGTAGATGTTGATATGTGAGGCGGAGTGGAAGGTGGCAGTTTATCTTAAAACAATATAAGACTGATAGCTTTTGTTGTTGCTACGACCATAAATCAAATGAAAATATTTCCGTTCTATTGCCAGGCAGTGCGATTGACCCATGTGACAAATCGAACGAAACTGACGTGGCTTTTATTCTACAATGGGATACCGACACTCGACCGTACTCAGTCTGCGAGTGCAACGTGACATCAGAAACCCAGCAAACATTTGATTTCACGGCAAAGTCCCCTTATTTGGACACGAAAACTCCCGTCAAACCGATACTCCAGATTTTAACTGAACAAAAAGAGGAACCAAGGATTATTTTTCCATCTCCGAGTCAAGCAGCTTTTAACATGACAACAAACACAATTATCGCCAAGTTTGAAGTTCATCAAAACGGAAGTGATGCACGACAAAGACTGTCCATCGATGGTAAAGTTGTTAGTAGATTTGGTCAAGTGTAACAAATGACACCACACAAAGTGCCGCATCTGTTTTAATGCTGTGTAAACTTGTGGAAGTATGTCGATTAGAAGTAAATATCAGCAAGAGAACCTTTAATTTAAATATTGTATTGTTATCTGTATCTGGAACTAAGTCTAGTACGAGAAAGTGATGCTAACTACTAGAACCATCAACAAACATATCCCTGATGTATGCTTTTGCTCATCATCGGCCCAGTTATTCTCCTTATTCAAATCTGTTTAGCACCGAAAGAATTCCGCTTGGTTTGTTCTGGACGAAGAAACGTTTCCATGGAGGTGGAAGGACCGTCGTCGTCAGACAATGAGTTAAAACCTGGAAGTAAGTGGAGTTTACACGAAACTGTTCTTATGCTTTATGTGGGCAGCCTGACACCCACTAAAGTCCCCATCTTCTCAATTTCAAGTCAATTGTGAGAACGACTGGTTGAAATCTGTAAATATGTGTAACGCAAAACACCAACAACGACAACAACAACACCCTTGTCTCCTCTCTCTCTCTCTCTAACACACACACACACACACACACACACACACACACACACACACACACACATTTAGTTAGTTAGTTATTTAGGGCTTTACGCCGCGCAATGAACAAAGACCATTTCACGGCTCACACACACACACACACACACACACACACAGAGAGAGAGAGAGAGAGAGAGAGAATCGCAAAATGTTTCCATTCACAGCGCTCAAAAAAAAAGGCAATGACCATTGATATTTTACATGTATAATATTGGCGTTTACACGTCTTTCGTTTCTCCCATGCCTTGGTTGTGACGTACCTCTTATTTTCACAAAACCAGCACGAAGAGGTCTACGTAGACTAACATTCATCATGATAAATAATTCCTGCTGAACAGCATTTGAAAACATTGACGTTCTTTTCCTTTCAGGCGCTGGTCTGCACGGCTCGGCCATAGCAGGTGTCGTGTGTGCTGTCTTGTTTGTGATAGCGGCGTGTGGTGTTGCGTGGAAATACTGTACTGCGTAAGTATAAGATATCTCTGAAACTATTCACTTTCTGAAAAGTCTATAAGCACAAAAAGTATGCTGTTTTCAGACCCAGCTGGATAAACTTTTTGTTTTACAGTATATGTTGTAGTTAATGTTCTGCAGATGGGGGATTCTGTGCAAATCAGGTCAAACTGTCGAGTTTTATTTTTCTCTATTTACGTCCCGTGTTTTAGATGTAGGTGACTTAAAGGATTGCCCCGCGACTGTGCGACACGCGCCGTATGCGCAACATGCTGTTCAACCTTTTACTGGACTCGCACGTGGAACATTCAGATCTCTCTCTCTCTCTCTATATATATATATATATATGTGTGTGTGTGTGTGTGTGTGTGTGTGTGTGTGTGTGTGTGTGTGACATGCCGAATACAATGGAAAATGGGCTTTTCTATGTTTTTGTTTTGTTTTGGTTTGGGTTTTTTTTTTTCATTCTGAGGTGGAGGCTTAGCGGTGATAGATAGATGGAACAAAAATGGAATTTGTTTGGGTCTCTCAGTCAAGTACACTTTGTCTCCTGACAAAGTTTAAGGAAAGTATATCGTTTGCTGACAATCGAGGAAGCCCACATTTTGTTGGTAAACGGACTGTTTTGATATCACTCATTTCAAAATATATTCCGGTACGCATTCTGTTGTACTCTGACGTGCCAGTCACACTGATTTCCCATGACAGGGGATTTGATCTAGTGGTTAAGGCAGCCGACTTCGGATCCTGAGCTGCCTGGTTCGAGTCTCCGGTGGGCAGGAATATGGTGGGGTTTTACCATATCGAGTCAAATCGATGTGCAGACTCGTTTACGGTGCCTACCTCGCCTTCGTGTACACACGCACGCACATACATCAAGCGTGCACGCTAAAAATCCCACGTTCATCTTTTGAAGAAGAGTAGGCTGTGGCCGGTGTCGTGGTAAACAGAAATTATACTGTCACACGCACCAGAGTGAATAGCAGGGTGGAGGTTTGCACATAAAGTAGCGCTTAGCGGCAGCAGGCTTTCACTGCTTCGTCCTCCAGCTTTGAAGGAAGTAGGAAGGAAGTATTTTAAAATGCACGTCATACCCGTTCCGTTAATATGAAGCAAGACATGCTTATTTTTAATGGTATATGATAACCATAATAACATCACATCACATTGACATATTGACGTAAAAAGAGTCTTTACCTACGACTGGGGTCTGTTAACGTAGACGACAGACGGTAACGGCTGACTGCTGTTGTTGAGCTTCATTAACGAATGAGTGATACCACGTACATGCGATCTATCTTTGTAAATTCCAGGCAAGAAAACCGGATTTACCAAACTGCCAGTGAACCGGAAGTGGACGCTCCCACCAGCAGGAGTTGGTCCAACATCCCAGTCGAGGAGGTGAACGTCATGTCCACCTCGTCCGGTGAAGACTGGAACCCTACTGACTCCCAGGACAACTCCGAGTGTCACTACTCGACACCTGGAGACCCTGACCCTGTCCAGACTCCAAGTACCAGTGGCAAGACCCAGCCGTCCTCTTCAGGTGCTGGTAGGGCTGCTGGTGAGGCTGCTGGTGGGGCTTCTCGTGCTGTTGCGAACGCGACTGAGGGTATCTACACAGCTCCCTATAGCTAGGGCGTCCATGAAACGTCATCTTTCCTTGTTAGCACAGGTGAGGGGGTTCTGTCCTTACAAAAGACACATAATAACGAGGGTACCCAACCAGAACGTATCATCTCTCTTCTTTCTATCAATAGTAGTTTCTGGCGGGGAACCCTTGATATTATTTTCTCTGTAATGATAGAACTCTTTGCCTGTATTATTATTATTATTATTATTGAAAGATGTTGCTTCCCCCCCCCCCAAAAAAAAAAAACAAAAAAAAACCCAACAAACACAAAACGAATAAAAACAAACAAACAAACAAACCAAACAAACAAAAAACCCAACAAACAACAAACAAACAAACAAACAGACAGACAGACAGACAGACAGACAGACAGACAAACAAACAAACGAACAAGTCTTTTAAGGGACTTTTTTACAAGGTCAGATACACCAAACAACTCGTTTCTGTATTTTTTGTAGAAAGTTTTGTAAGGACTGCTTACTTTCCCCAACCTTCAAAGGTCAGTGTAAGTCAAATACAGCAAACACCCCGTTTCTGTTTCCTCGGTGTTTTTGAGAAAGCTTAGTAAGGACTTATTGCTTTCATAACCCTGAAAGTTCAGTGTGTAAAGTACAGCACCCCCTTTTCACGACATTGTAGTGACCTATCTATCTCAGTCAGGGAAGTTCCTCTTCCTTGTGACTTTTCACTCAAAACAAAGGTTAGTTTGTTATTGTGTCTTGTCACACACCCTTGACTTCTCATGAGTCACTGTTCAGTGTAGCTAGTTTAATACAGGGTGACACTGTGCTGAATCTATGCCTGTATTGTATTTCAGGGTCACATGCTGTTGGAACAAAGGAACGACGTAAATGAAGACTGCAAAACTTCACATTTTCCGGCGACCAAAGCGAGGGGAAAGAACAAGACTTGCACACTTTTGATGTACATAGAAATAACGACAGGGGTGGGTGGGTGTTTGGGAGTTTAACGCCCTTTTCCACCGCATAAGGGTGATATCAAAGACCTGTCTGGCAACGAGAAAAAGACCAGCACAAATATTTGGCCTTAACCGGGATTCGAACTCAAGACCCGAGCATTCAAAATCCAACGCTCTACCATTCGGCCACCCCGGCTCCCTCGACAGGTTAAGAAACTGATGACTGTGCATACATCTTTTGTATATAATTATTCTATATATTTTTAGGTGGTTGAAGAAAATTAGATTAACGACAGTTTTTTGTTTTTGTTTTTTTATGGCAATGTCCATCCGTATTTGAGCTCGCATCAAAATGATAACAAAATCACTCACATTCACTGCCTCCATCTATGAACAGTTTTGTCAGACACAGCGAATAAGTGCTGACTAATGTGACAGTATTTTTTCCTGAAAATCGGTACAATAATCACGATTTTTTTTTTTTGGGTTGCTCAAACTTAATTGTTCATATATGTAAATACTGACTTATTGCCGGTGTAGCATCCGGTCCGGTCCCCCCTCTGAAGTAGTCCCCCAGGGGACCAATCCGTGGCAAAAACTGCTCTATAATGGTCCCCCCTTAGACATCCAGCCTCGTTTTCGACTGGTCCCCCTGGGCGATTTTGATCCCCCCTCGCATCCAAAATAGGCCCCCTCTCGAACTGGTCCCCCTCTTTTCTAACCAATGTAGAGCTATGTCAGTATTTAACTTTAGTCACATCACGGTTTTCCCCTTTCGCGGTCAGAGGGTAAGTGCCATTTTTGGCTCCCTTGTGTAACAATGGGAGTCTATGTTATAACCCTCCGTCGTCTGTCTGTGTGTGTGTCTGTCTGTCTGTCTGTGTGTCCGCAGTAAACCTTAACATTGGCATTTTCTAAGAATCTACAAACAGCAGAGTCACCAAACTTGGCATGCCGATAGACAGCCATAAGACCTTTCAAAATAGATCATTTTGAATGACCTTGACTCAAGGTCAAGGTCAGTAAAGCTGTCTGTTTGAAAATTTTACATTGGCATTTTCTTGGAGTCTACAAATACCAAAGGTTTTCAACTTTGCATGATGTTAGACATTGATAAGAACTTTACAGATATACATGTATTTAATGGCCTTGTGTGAAGGTCAAGGTCAGACAAGCTATTTTCCGCATTTCCGTAGAAAACCTTAACATTGGCATTTTCTCAGAATCTAAAAAAAGCACAGGCACCAAACTTGGCATGCTGATAGACAACCATAAGACCTTTCAAAATATATCATCTTGAATGACCTTGACTGAAGGTCAAGGTCACTAAAGCTGTTTGTTTGACAATTTTGCATTGGCATTTTCTTGGAATCTACAAAAATGGGAGGTTTTAAACTTTGCATGATGATAGACATTGATTAGAACTTTACAGATGTACATGTATTCAATGGCCTTGCGTCAAGGTCAAGGCTATACAAGCTATTTACCGCATTTCCACAGTAAACCTTAACATGGGCATTTTCTCAGAATCTACGAAAAGCAGAGGCACCAAATTTGGCATGCCTATAGACAGCCGTAAGACCTTTAAAATTATATCATGTTGAATAACCTTGACTAAAGGTCAAGGTCACTAAAGCTGTCTGTTTTAAAATTTTGCATTGGCATTTTCTCGGAATCTACATAAACCAGAGGTTTTAAACTTTACATGGTGATAGACATTGATAAGAACTTTACAGATATACATGTATTCAGTAGCCTTGTGTCAAGGTCAAGGCCGTACAAGCTATTTCTGTGAAACCGTAACATTGGCATTTTCTCAGAAACAACAAACAGCAGAGGCGCCAAACTTGGCATGCTAATAGACATTGATAAGACCAATATATCCATACCACTTAAATGACCTTGACTCAAGGTCAAGGTCAGTAAAGCTGTCTGTTGTGAATTTCAATACTACTGTTTTTGGAGAGACTACAAGTACTAGAGGCATCCAACTTGGTGTAATGATAGACATTGATATCTTATTTGAATGACCTTGACCAAGGTCAAGGCCATATAGTCAGTTTTGGGAAAAAAGTGTAACATTGCCAGGAACTAAGAACACCAGAGACACCTTACTTGGCTTGATGATAGATACTGATAAGAAATTTACAAACATACTCTTTTGAATGACCTTGACCCCTGTCACAAGGGAGCCGTGGAGGCTTTTGCCTCTCTAGTTCAAATAGTTCAACACGTTATCATACAGAGTGTCGTCCATGATGATAGTCAATGAAAAACGAAGACTGGCTGACGGAATGAATTGCCGTGTACTTATAATTATAGGCATGTTTGACACGAGTCACGTGACGTGTCAAGAAGCGTGGCGACCATTTATAATTATAGGCATGTTTGACACGAGTCACGTGACGTGTCAAGAAGCGTGGCGACCGTTTTCTCATCCCACAAAAAAGAAAAAGAAAAGAGAAAACAAATCTAAACTTTTAAAAGTGATGTAACTTCGTAGATTTGCCGTTCTATGTAGCCTATACTTTTGTTTTTTAGTGGCGACCGTTTTCTCATCCCACAAAAAAGAAAAGAAAAGAGAAAATAAAAAACAAAAGTATAGGCTACATAGAACGGCAAATCTACGAAGTTAAATCACTTTTAAAAGTTTAGATTTGACACTGTAACCTTGACCCAGTTCAAGATCATCTTGAATAACATTTCTGTACAAAAATGAAAATAATTATACATATAACGAAAGAGGTGTGTGTGTGTGTGTGTGTGTGTGTGTGTGTGTGTGTTTGCCATGCGTGCGTGCGTGAGTGAGTGTGCACGCGTGCGTGCGTGCGTGCATAATGTGTGTGTGTGTGTGTGTTTGAGAGATGGGGGGAGGAGAGAAAGTGTGGGGGGCGAGAGAGAGAGAGAGAGAGTGAGAGAGAGATCCAGAGTCACGTTTTCTACTGAGTTGACACACACTATAACAATAAAGTTAAAAATAAATACTGACATAGCTCTACATTGGTTAGAAAAGAGGGGGACCAGTTCGAGAGGGGGCCTATTTTGGATGCGAGGGGGGACCAAAATCGCCCAGGGGGACCAGTCGAAAACGAGGCTGGATGTCTAAGGGGGGGACCATTATAGAGCAGTTTTTGCCACGAATTGGTCCCCCGGGGGACTACTTCAGAGGGGGGACCGGACCGGATCCTACACCGGGAATAGTATGTTTTTGTAAGAGAGCTACATGATTTGCAAGTAGGTGTCTGTTCTCTGGTGAATTTTCATTGTCACGAGTATATGACTATTCCTCGTGATGTTGTCATGAGCTCGCATCAAAATAATAACAAGATCGGTCGCATTCACTGCCTGTATCTACGAACAACGACACAGTAAATAAGTGCCAAAATATCGCTGACTAATATGACAGTATTTTGTTCCCTGAAAACTGATACAATAATCACAATTATTTTGGTTCAAACTTAATAGTTCATATATGTAAATACTGACTTATTGCCGGTAATAGTGTGTTTTTGTAAGAGAGTTGCTTGATTTGTAAGTGGGTGTCTGACCTCCAGGGAATTCCGTCACGAGGAAATGACTAGTCCTCATGATTTCCTTGTGGCGTGTGCATGAGTCACAATGATTTATCATTATCTGTTTAAAATGTATCATGTCGCTGTTAAATATGCTGAAGAATGACTCGCTTCGAGCACTGTTCGTACGGGCTTGGGTCCGTTCCAAATTAATACACTAACGATCATGAAATATGCAACGAAAATGTCGTTGTGCTTTCATGAATGAAGTAAATCAGAGTGTATTTCGGGGGGGGGGGGGGGGGGGGGGGACCCTTTGAATCCGGGTTATTTTCAAAAAAAAAATAAAAAATCTGCGCTTGATCAAATAATTATACGGGTAATTTTCCGTTTCCAGTTTTTTTTTTTTTTTAAGGAATCAGGTGGTTGGTTCCAGAACAAGAACATTTTTTTATGATCGTGAATTTAAGATGCAATTAACATTCGTTAGTTTATTTTGTTGTTGTTGATGATGAAGAAGTCAGATGGAAGAATCGGGTGACTCAGCCTGCTGAGTCCCAAGTCTCAAATACCAACCTGTCTTTGAAATCATGCTCGCTGTAGACAGACCCTCAGACAGTTAAAGTTGCCCCCCCCCCCCCCCTCACACACACACCAAGTTACAAAGCCACTTATTCCTGTTTGTTTAGCATATGGATTTACCACCGCTTACAAAGTGCTACATGTCCATGTATTATAATGTGTATTGACGATCTCATTCCACTGATTACTGCTATTGTGAACATTTCTCTCACTACCGGTGCAGTGCCCGGCAAGTTTAAACACGCAGTTGTTACACCGCTTCTGAAGAAGCCTAGACTTGATGTGAATAACCTAAAACACTTTAGACCTGTTTCTAATCTCCCGTTCATTTCAAAGATCCTAAAGAAGGCTGTCTTAAAACAGTTGCAGCGCCATCTGTCTGAAAATGATCTACTTGAAGTACACCAGTCGGCATACCGGAAGGATCATAGCACGGAGACTGCTGTGCTGAGTGTCCTGGATGGTCTGCTAGTGAAGGCAGACGAGAGATTAGTCTCCCTTGTTGCTCTCCTGGATCTCAGCGCAGCATTCGGCACGCTTGATCACTCTGTGATGCTGAAGAGGTTGGAGTTGACTTTTGATATTCACGGTACCGCGCTGGCGTGGTTCACGTCCTATGTCACAGATCGCTTCCAATGTGTAACCGTTGATGGCCAGTTGTCTGCCCCTAGTCTGTTGGTGTTTGGGATCCATCAGGGTTCCGTTTTAGGGCCTGTTTTGTTTACGCTGTATTCCCAGCCTCTGTCTGATGTGATCTCCGCTCATGAGTGTGATTTTCACAAGTATGCAGACGACACTGAACTGTCAAAAAGCAGTACTCCCGACCATTTCAGACCATTTCATGCTCATCTGAGCATTCAAGATTGAAGATGTATTGAAGATGTTTTGTCCTGGATGACTAGCAACAAGCTTAAACTCAACACTGACAAAACCGAGGTCATGCCTGTAGGTTCTCAGTCGCGTCTCAGTTTGATTGGCAGCGAGGTCGCAAACATCGGTGGGTCTGAGATCTCTTTCCAAAAGTGTGTGAAATATTTAGGTGTAAAGATCGACCAGACGCTTTCCATGCATGATCAGATCAGCAGCGTCTGCCGTTCGGCTTTTCTTGAGCTCCTTAGGATCTCCTCACTTAGGCCGTTCCTCTCTGAAAGTGCAGCATCAAGGCTTGTCAATGCGTTCGTAACGTCGCGGTTGGATTACTGCAACTCCGTCTTTGCAGGTTTACCGGCAGACCAGATCTCTCGTTTGCAGATGATCCAGAACAACGCAGCGCGTCTCGTCTTGAGAAAACGAAAGAGGGATCACGTTACGCCTCTGCTGAAACATCTACATTGGCTCCCTGTTAAATTCCGTTTCCGGTACAAAATCGCCACTTTCGCATTCCGTTTCTTCGAGGGTTCTCTTCCTCCCTACCTGTCGGCCTTACTCTGTAAGTATCAACCGTCGCGCACCCTGCGTTCCGCTAGCGAAAAACTCCTCATAATTCCGAAGCGTAAAGGCGCGTCTTAACTATGGCGATCAACCCCGAAGAGCGAAGAAAAAACGCTTCGCTGGAAACATTTTGGGGCCTCGCGAAGAGATTTTGGGCTGTTCGGGCTTCGCTCAACATGTTATGCGATCAACCGCGATCAACCCCGAATGATTTCGCCAGACGCTATCTGATTGGCTGATCCAGATTCGCCAGCTATCTGATTTCAAGATGGCGGAGGGTCGCGCTCGCACATGGCCGGTGTCGGTTCAAAGACACAAGCATTAATATTAATTTTCGGCAATGAAGACGTTTCTTGGTGCTGCTGGAATACATTGATTAGTAAGGATAGTGTACATTTGACTTACAATGTTACAGGTGAAGTAAGAATGCGTGGGTGTGGGTGTTTTGAAGTTTAACGTCCTTTTCCACCACATAAGGGTGATATCAAAGACGGGGCAACGATGAAAAAGCCAGCACAATATTTGGCCCCAGCCGGGGTTCGAACTCACGACCCGAGCATTGGAAGTCCAACGCTCTACCATTCGACCACCGCGGCTCCCCGAAGTAAGAAATATCTGTAATTACAGCGTTTTTGCTTCGCATGCTAACGCCGTCTGCTCGCGTGGCGGCCGGCTCGCCGCGTCGTCACATGAGTACCGAGTCAACGTTCTAGTCGCTGATATTTCAGGCATCTATAACTTTCATGGCTCACTTGCGTCACTCTGATTACTGAGGTAGTGTAGAATTTTGATTTTGTTTGCTAAAATTGATGCAAAACCGCGACATTGTTGTTGGTATGACGTTTTTCTTCCGCCGTGTGCTGGTGACCGTCTGCTACGCCGGTGTACCGGCTCGTAACTGTCTGTCGGTTCAGTGGTTTCGTTGGTGATTATTTCGGTTTTTAATGCAATTCATGGTGCAGTTGGGTCACATTGATTAGTTCAGATAGTGCCCTTTTGAGTGCGTAAAGCCATGTTGTCGTGTAACCCCTTGATTTCCCTCAACAGCTACAGTTGCTACGAGACGCACTTCACTGATAAGCTCACAATCGGCGCCATTGCTATTTTCCTTCGGTCACATGTCACGAATGTTTGACACCTAGTTAGTACGTGGAGGCCACGCGGAACAAAGGCGAAGAAATTCGGATGTCATCGGTGAGGACCTCTTCGGGCATAGTTAAGACGCGCCTTAACATGAAAACTGCCGGAGAGCGCTCTTTCAGCTTTTTAGCCCCGACTGTCTGGAACTCTTTGCCAATCGAACTCCGCCTTTAGACCTCACTGCCTCTGTTTAAATCGCATCTGAGGACCTATCTCTTCCGCCAAGCCTTTGACAGCTAAACCTCTTTTAAGCCTCAGTGTCTGTGTGCATCATGAGTTTGTTGCACTGCCAAATTGTATGTAAGCGGAGGGGATGTAAATAGCGTGTGTATATGTGTGTGTGTGTGTGTGTGTGTGTGTGAGAGAGAGAGAGAGAGAGAGAGTAAAATCAGAAAATCTTTAGCGACTTGAGGAAGATTTGGTCTGTCAGCCGAAAAGGGTGATAACGTATACTGTTACTGAGAAATCGTGACACGGACATATTTGCTTCATTATCATGACTCATGGAACGAACGAACGAACCTTTATTTTACAAGGATCAAAAGATTAGGCCGTATATATACGATTTTTTTTGTTTTTTTTTTTAAGTTCGTCAACTCCGTATGCATGGAGTGTCACAAGCAAGTGTGGCCGACGTTTATGCTGTTTCAAAAATGAAATTCTGTTGTAGTAATCACAAATTAGCAGTTGAATCGGGAAGACGAAATAGCACACCTAAAAAAGGGCAGACTGTGTTCGAGATATGTCACTACTCGATGATAAACTACACTTCATCATGGAATGTCCGATGTTTCAAACGAAAAGCAAACGTTTTTACCATACACATTGATTTTTTCAGATCAGTTTCGTCGTACAAAGTTTGCACATTCATATCAATAGACACATTGCAGAGAGCATTATCAATTCTTGCCAAGTTCAGTAAAATCAGGAAATTCGTATAATTTGTCCGTTAAAGCCATATTGACGTACATGAGGTGTTGTAATGTGTATATGTATCTTGGATTGAAATTGAGGTGCTATTTGGTTTTGTTGTGGTTTTTTTTTTTATTAATTTATTTTTTAGCTGTATTTGGATATTGTTGTACTTTGATATCACGTCCTTTGTATTTGGATATTCCTCCATACCCTAACATGGAGAAAGGAGTACAGTCTTTGAATCTTGTGTGTGTGTGTGTGTGTGTGTGTGTGTGTGTGTGTGTGTGTGTGTGTGTGTGTGTGACGTGTGTGTGTGTGTGCGCGATCGTTGGCATGATCAAATCTATTCAGTTGCCAAGCATTGCGAGAGACCCACGTGTCAAATCGAACAGCACTAGTGTGTCTTTCTCCTACAATGGAACCCCGACACTCCACCATACTCTCTGTAAGTTCAACCTGACATTAGAAATCCAACAAACATTCATCTTACTGTAAAATTCCCCTATTTGGGCACGACAATCCATGTTCAACCAATACTCAAAGAAAGGGGGAAAGGGACTAGTATTCCATCTAGTAAATAAACAACATAGCCGTTGCTAAAAAAACAAAAGACTACAATGGCAAGATAAAAGGAAATACAAGAAGAAGAAAAAGAAGAAGAAGAAGAAGAAGAGAGAGAGAGAGAGAGAGAGCACGTCTTCCGAAGATGCCAGGATTTGAGTCACCGTACTTCCCAGTATTGAATAAGTACTGTACTGATATAAAGAATAGATTACTGAATATTACTCGATCGCGTCAGTTTACATGGTCACTTTAGTGAGTTGTAGCGGTAAGTGTGTAAGTGTAGAGCTCGATTCACGTCGTTTCAGTTTGAATCATTGTTCCTTGACATGGGTGAATGTACGTACATCACGTTGATATTTCTTGGAGTGGTTGGAGTTTGCATGAGTAAGTTTCCACAAGACGAAACAGCCTGTCTATCTGTCTGTCTGTCTGTTTCTCTGATTGACCCTAATTATTGTAATATTCGTCTTTTTGCGTGTGTGTGCGTGCGTACGTGTGTGTGTGTGTGTGTGTGTGTGTGTGTGTGTGTGTGTGTGTGTTTGTGTGTGTGTGTATGTTAACAGGACAGTGTGTAAGAGAGACTTTCCAGTGCCTAACAACTCCTACCTGAAATTAGAGTTACGTCATCTCTCTGCTCCTCTATGTAGTCACAGACGTGGTTGTTGGTACCAGGGTGTGTACGTTGTTTTGTGAGGGAAGGTGTTGGTGGCACTTTATCTTAAAGCGATATAAGAATGATAGTTATTGTTGTTACTATGACCATAGATCAAATAAAAATATTTCCTTTCTATTGCCAGGCAGCGCGACTGACCCATGTTACAAATCGAACGAAACTGATTTGAGTTTTCTTCTACAATGGGACCCCGACACTCGACCGTACTCAGTCTGCAAGTGCAACGTGGCATCAGAAACCCAGCAAACATTTGATTTCACGGCAAGGTCCCCGTATTTGGACACGAAAACTCCCGTCAAACCGATACTCCAGATTTTAACTCAACAAAAAGAGGAAACGAGGACTATTCTTCCATCTCCGAGTCGAGCAGCTTTTAACATGACAACAAACGCATTTATCGCCAAATTTGAAGTTCTTCAAAACGGAAGTGATGTACGACAAAGATTGACCATCGAAGGTAAATTTGTTAGAAGAGTGTGTCAAGTGTAACGAGTGACATCACACAAAATGTCTTATGCTTTGTAAACGAGTTCTCCAAAACGGGCGTGTTGCACGACAACGGCTGGGCATTGAATTTACATGTAACTGTATATCCCATATAGATTTGAAACTGTAAACATTCTAAGTCGCAATGACACGGTGGAAGTCAATGTAAAATTGACGAATTCTTCATTTTCTTCTACGCCTTATTTATACGTACATTTTCAATTTTGGTTAAAGGTGCTGTATCGGTATGTCTTGACTAAACAAATCCGCATTCCTGTAAATTAGCATCTCAATTTGCCGCTAGATCGTGAACTGGCTAAAATGCCTGAAGAGGAGGAAGGCCTCTTGGCTCTATATGAATACTACAGCACGATTCAGTTTTGAAACTATCCCCTTTTCTGTCTGTCTTGCTCTCGGAGGAGAAACGTTTCCAAAAGGTAAATTTTTGTCGTCTTTATACAAAATAAGTTTAAAGATCTGGAACAAATTTAACAACAACAACAACAAGAATAAAGGGCGAGAATGTGAAGCAAGGTATTCTAAAGATGAACAAACTGATCTGTGATGTACGCTTTTGTTCATTACCGGCTCAGTAATTGCCTTTATTTTTTTCTGCTTAGCACCGAAAGAATTCCGCTTGGTTTGCTCCGGACGGAGAAGCGTTTCCCTGGAAGTGGAAGTACCGTCATCGTCAGACAACGAGTTAGGAGCTGGAAGTAAGTGGAGTTTCGAGGAAACTGTTCATACGCTTTATGTAGACAGCCTGACACACACTAAAGTCCCCATCCTCTTAAAACAAATCTCAAGAATAGGGGTCGGTGAGACTTGCATGATTATGCAAACAAGTAAGTTATGTACTGTCATAAGGTTGCATGTGGTGCTATACGCACTTCAGAAATATACATGTATTTCAGCACTCGGGTCCGTTTGTTTTTTTGCGTGGCAGATATTACTTTCCCAGCGAATGATTGTTCATCCAATAGTACAGATAAAATTGGCACTGTATGAGGCTGTGATATAAAAAAAAATATTGTAAGTTAATGTCATATTTCTTTTAACATGTCCAAGGTGCGTTTGATAATTAAGCACGACTATTGGGGGACTTTATAACTGATTTCCTTTTCAGGTAATGAGACGAAAGATCTTCATCCCGACATACTGATGACTTCCGGCAGTTTTATGGGTGGTGTGATTTTTACTGTGACAGTCATCTGTACTCGATTTCTCTGCATTAAGATAAAAAGAAGTGAGTATGAGAGAAAATGGTGAGAAATCGCACGAAAATGCGAAAAAAGCGTAAGGAAAATGGAAAAAATGGACTGAAAATATGTGACAAATAAATGAGAAAAATATGAGAGGAATGCAGTGATGTTGCCAG
Source organism: Batillaria attramentaria (assembly GCA_018292915.2). Taxonomy (NCBI): domain Eukaryota; kingdom Metazoa; phylum Mollusca; class Gastropoda; family Batillariidae; genus Batillaria; species Batillaria attramentaria. The sequence goes on along the minus strand of JACVVK020000466.1, from coordinate 397,436 downwards.
GATTTGTTTTCTTCGGCGATTTAGCCGAAGCAGACATGAAAGTTTCGGCTTTTTACAGAAAGTCTCGGCTCTCTCTGCCTAAGCAGTTTCACAAGTTTTTCGACTAGATTCCTTACTGTTACGTGCTCCCTCCACCTCCATGAATTAAAGATGTTCTGTAGATACACATCCTCACCAAAAGTTGCGTTTTCTTGGAAATTAGTCCAGCCAGCACAGAAATCTCGCAGAAACGGACATAATCGAGCCGATTCACTCGTAAAAACTTTGGCTCGGCCAGCCGACATTACAGACAGATTATCGGGTTAAAAAAAATCGGCTTTTAGCCGAGATCCGACCCCAAACGACATCCCTGGAATGTGAGTTAGTTAGTTAGTTCGTTAGTTAGTTAGTTAGTTAGTTAGTTAGTTCGTTAGTTAGTTAGTTAGTTCGTTAGTTAGGTCTTTACGCCGCGCAAGCTACGAAGACTATTTCGCGTATAGAGAAAATTGTGAGAAAAGGGTAAAACTTAAGATCAAGGATCTTTCCTACCCTTCACCTGTTGTAGAGATTAACATTCAGCAGAATTAAATCAATGATATCACTTGCAACAACCGAAAACATGGGCATTAATTGCGTGCAGCTGAAGGACTGTCATCATTATCATTATCGTCAATATCATCAACAGTTTTTCTATTTCATGTTATTCTCTCTGCTCTCTCTCAAATCGCACACAGGAAGGAACTACGAGCGCCCTCTGCCGAGACGGCAGCGAGAAATGACAATTGACCCAGGTCTCGCTCGAGGTACCAACCAGGTGTTGGCGATCCAACAGCCAGAAGACAGGATCTACAGCGAGGTGATTCATGTATACCATGCTTTATCGTTGCCATACCATGCCATATTTTGCAATCATATATATGTGAATGTATACATGCCATATACATTCTTAATACAATTCAATTCAATTCAAATTACTTTATTAACCCCAGAAGGGAAATTATAGGCCACCATAAAAATAATAATAAGACATGATAATAATGAAAGCTGTTTCATTAATCCCAAAGATGTGTTTCGGTTACTTCCAAAACAAGCTGTTTATCCAAATCAGGAAATCATTATTTTAACTGTTGGAGGAGATTCTATTTTAACTAGAAAATGTTTGAACTTTTGCATAGATTTCATCCCCCCCCCTCCCCCTACCACCACCCCCTCCCCCCACCTCTACCCTCTTCATTTCCCTGAAACACGCATTTGTGATCTGTTGCCAGGTTTCCCCTGATCCAGTACACCCTGTACGTGAACCTTCGACTGCTTCTGATGGGTACTTGCGCCCTTCTACGCTGTCTTCGTAAGTCTTGAGCCAGTGGCGGTGAGCTTTGGTCCCAGCGAATGTGACCTCGATACGACAAGCCTGACGGACATCCTCAGGAGTTGCTACTCATGTTAATACGGGTTGTTGCTCAAAGGCCGACACGAAAACAGTGCCGGACTAAATATACTTGCCACACTATTACATTACCTCGTGAGTTGGTCTACCACTGACTAGACAACATAATATTTATGACATGTCACAAACACAAAACATGAAAACCCGATTTTTCGTTTTCCTATTGTTATTCGTTTTTAACTCAGAGATTTTTCTTAGTTTGCGTTTTGTAGTTGTAATAGTTGTTTTTTTTTTATCGCTGTTTTTGTGCGTGTACATAGATCTTATTGAAGGAAGTACAGTATACGCCGGTTATAAGAAACACTCGAGGGGGGTGAATTTTTTGGTTTCTTATATCCGAGTTTTCTTATATCTGAAAGTCGGATATAAGAAAGTATTTTGAAAAATATTTCTTATAACCGAGTTCAGTGAAAAAAAGGTTTAAAACATTTCTTTTTTCTCAGTTCGTGTATGTTTTGAATTAAATTAAGAAATATCTGGTTTCTCTTAAAGGCCTGCACAGAATATATATGTGTAGAGTTAATATACACCAGTGCGCTTGTGTCCTTCAATGTCAGATTTTTTTGTTTGAACATGAAAATACTGTTTTTGCTTCCCAACTGTAGCGCTGGCGGTCATGTGGTAAGAAAAAACAAAACAAAAAGAAAAAAAAAACAACCAAACCAACCAACCAACCAACCAAACAAACAAAAAAGAACTAAGGGGGAGAGAGAGAGAGAGAGAGAGAATTCCCTTGTATTTATAGGATATATTAAAAGTGCATTATGTATCAACTTTTGATCTATAAAACACTCGTCCCATTAGAGTATGATATGCGATGCTTTCCGTGTCTAATTTGGCTGAAAAAGCTGCAAATTAGCTTTTTTTCTGTTGGGAGGGGGAAGGGGGATGGAGGAAAGATGGACCACGTATATTGTCAAAGAAAGGAATTGATCAACAGTTAGTCTAATACTGATAGTTTTATTCTCCTTAACGCGAGCCCTGTAGACAGAGACAGACATACAGAGAGAGAGAGAGAGAGAGACTGAGCTCCCAATCAGGCAAAAAAACAAAATAATAATAAAAACAACATATAACAATAGAACAACAAAAATGCATCTCGTATTTTTTCTTCTTGCCAACATTCAATTTTGCACGGAACACAATCGTAAAGAACCAATTCAAGAAAAGAAACTCATGCGCCATCATGTGCCTGTCCTAAGTGACGTCAGACCTGACCTGTTTTCTTAGAATGAGTGAAATTTTCTTGGAAATGTACTTTCGGTTTCTTATATCCGAGTTTTTGTATCAAGCGGGACAAGAAATTTGCTTTCCTAAAACCGAGTTTTCTTATAAGCGAGTTTCTTGTATCCGAGTTTTTGTAATACATAATAAAGAAGAGTTTGGCCGGGGGAAAAAAATTCGTTGGCAATAACCGAGTTTTCTTATATCCGAGTTGCTTATATCCGGCGTCCACTGTAGCCTGTATTTCAATGAAAATTGACAATAAGCTTGACAACTGAATGACAATGGGATGACAATTATGCACGATTATTAGAAGAATGACAGTAGATGATTCAAGTCAAAAATTTCAGTAATGCTTTGTGGCAAAGTTGGTCGCAGCGATTACACAACTTGTAAATACAGACCCATACGCTTAAGTCAAACACGGTTAAGTCGAACTTCGGATACGTCGAAGCAAAAAAATTTTCCCGGCCAAACTTGCTCTTTGTATGACTAAATTTTCCACGGATAAGTCGAACGAGTACTCAAACACGGATAAGTCAAAACTCGGTTATGTCAAACGAAATCTGCAATTTTAGCCTCGGATAAGTCGTACCAGTCGCTGGCACGGGAATTTCTTTTTGTCCTTCTGATGCATCAGCGTCAAAACACGGCTTGCACGGAGATTTTACATTTTCCGTGCAAGTACAGGTTGACAGTGTTACCTGACCTGCGGGCCTTAGGGCTGGTTACTTGGGTGGTAGAACACGAAACTGGCGAGAAACACGTGCAAGAACAGAGCTAGGCGTGAGATCTGACCCTGTGCCCCTGATCTCTGAGGTTTTCTGTCGCCAGTGTTAAGAAGGTGATTTGCCGTCGGATTCGGAGGGTAAGCAGCGAGTTATTCCTGGTGTGTGTGTGTGTGTGTGTGTGTGTGTGTGAGAGAGAGAGACAGGGAGAGAGAGAGAGAGTTTGTCGGTTGGTGCCGTTAGAGTTGGATCTTTCTGCTATTTGACTGCGTGTGTTTATATGACGTTGCACTAGAATTTATTGAGCACATGCGATCATATGACTGCGAACGCGCGCGCGCGCGCACACACACACACACACACACACACACACACACACACACACAGATGACGCTGCTGATCTTACAAGCAAAATAAGAGTCAGTGAAACTAGAAAAGAAGAAGAAAACATAAGCTGGAAACTTATCACCGTTTGGTGCCAGGCAGCTTTCATGTCAGAACGAAACGGGGTCGGCCCGCTATTGCGCGGGTCCGTTAGTGCGCGGGGCCGCTAGTGCGCGGGTCCGGGTCCGCTAGTGCGCGGGTCCGCTATTGCGCGGGGCCGCTATTGCGCGGCCATATCATCTATAAGAAGCAATACTTGCCAAGGTGACGGGGCCTACCGTGCACCCCCCCCCCCCACCCCGGGAATGTACTACGATGGTGCCAGATGTCTTCCTAGGATGTCCTGATTGTATTTCAAAAATGTTCCCAAGAATCCATAGGGATGCACCAGAGTTACAGCCCTTAACTTAAAGGCGCGCTTTCACACTTCGACGACTTACGTGATATTCACAAACAGCTGGTCTAAATCATAAACAGATTCTTGTACTACTTAAATCAATTATTATGCCACTTGCCAATGGTTTATTATCATTTAAACAAACAGAAATGAAGTATATATCAAAATGCTTATTATATACGGTGATGGTCAATGTACGCGTAGTATTATGGACGACTTGCCGGTATTGGTAAAAATCTGACAAATGAGTGTTTTCATTGGTTGTACTTCTTTATAATAAAATACATCATAAACTCTTTATTAAATGGCCAAAGTAACATTTATACATGTATATAAATTTGAAATTTGTTTTGTATCACTTTGGTGCTCGTGAGTCACAGCACATGATCTGAGATATTTTCCTCGAGCTACAAAAGTATATGACATACATGATGACAGATGAAAATAAGAGCAATGTTTTGATCTTCGAAAATATCAGGTTCATATCACATGAAAAATCTGCAGGAGTCCGTAAATGTGACATGTCAAACACAGTGTGTATAGTGCCTAATCACGAGCCAGAATATAGCATGTCTGAATTTGTCAACATACATTCATCAAGTGAATCACCCAGCCCATCCTACACAAATATGAGTGATTTAATGCTTTAAAACTTCCACATTAGAAAAGCATGATCACAGGGCTTTCCTGTGCCCCCCCCCCCCCCCATCAACCCATTGATCCAACACACACACACACACACACACACACACACACACACACACACACACACGTCCCTATATATACGAGAAATTTCCATTTGAAAAAATGGGTTTCACAAAAACAGTGGGTTCCTTGGAAAATCGTCAATATTTTCCATATAATTATACTACTTCACATTTGCTTTGCATCACTACAAAGACAAAGACTGTTGAATAGACAATCTGCTTTTATTTCATTAAGGTAATTACATTGCAATCCTCGCGCATAAGGCAACAAAACAGAACAATCATAACCGAACATTTCATTCCCGCGCAATAGCGGCCCCGCGCACTAGCGGCCCCGCGCACTAACGGACCCGCGCACTAGCGGACCCGCGCACTAACGGACCCGCGCACTAGCGGACCCGCGCAATAGCGGCCCAGCCCCAACGAAACAGCCATCAGAAAAAAACTTGGCTTTCTCCTTCCTCTGCATTGCATGTGTGACTATGGTAAGACCAAGCGAATATTCTGAACTGAAAGTGAACAAAAAATGAACAAAATATCTACGGAGATTCGATGAAATGGCAGCTTGCACGAACGTATTGAATATAACAAATCCTAGCAGTAAGGCTCAGTATAGTTCGCACCCCTGGGCCGTACTGGGCAAACTATTCAAACGCATCCACATTCATTTAGTAGAGTTCGCCTGCTTAGACCGGTTTAGGGTTAGGTTTAGATTTAGGGTTGGGGTTACCTTGTGGTACTGATGCAATCGCTATGTTGTTCAGACGGTCGCAGTGCATTTACAGCAGGTGCAAATGACACAAGGGGGCGAACTATACCAACGCAGCAGCAGTAAGGTCATGTTGACCAGGGAAAATAAATTTCAGTTTAAAACCGATTCGGGGGGGCGGGGGGGGGGGGAAGGTGCAACTCGCTTAACTCGAAGCTAGAGTCGAAATTCGACCTTATCCGTCGTCACGGATAAGTCAAACTTCGGATACGTCGAACGAACATCCATTTCCCCTGCGAATTCGACTTAAGCGTGTTCGACTGATGGATCACTGATACATTAACACCACACGAAAACAGAAATTACACGGAAATGACAATCATGTGTGTGTGTGTGTGTGTGTGTGTGTGTGTGTGCGATCGTTAGGTTGATTTAAGGCCAAGGAAGATGTGAGAGAGAGAGAGAGAGAGAGATGATGCTGATGATGATGCTGATGATGAAACGTTTATTAGGATAATTCTTGTAGGCATCTCTGCCTATCTTACAAGAAGTCCTCACTACATTCTACAATAAAGATCAAATAAAAGCAAAATCAAAGCATAATAAGCAAAGATAAACTAACAATCTAGGCTACCGAAAAGTGAGACCCCCCCCTCCCCTACCCCCCCCCCCCCACCCCCCCTCCAAAAAAAAAAAAAAAGCAAAGCAAGATAACAGGTCACAGAAAAACACGGTGATCAGATCAGGCATGATCAAATGCTTATAAGCAATGGGGGAAATTAGCTTAAGTTGTTGGAGTCTTAAGACTGGTGGAAGTGTTCATGTAAGCGGTCCTTAAACGTGTTTATTCTAGGAATAGATTTTATGAATTCCACGCGCATGCACCAGAAAACGAAAAACTAGATTTCTATAGGTCTATTCTTGGTTTTGGTAATTGGATCAGAGAGAGAGAGAGAGAGGAGGAAGTTGAAACGTTAGTAGAGCAAATAGGCGATGTTACCTACAGTACTACTCGCTGTCCTGCTACACTGTATTAAATTATACTATTGTACATTTCCGCTACAATAGCACAGAGAGAGAGAGGGAGAGAGAGAGAGAGGAGGAAGTTGAAACGTTAGTAGAGCAAATAGGCGATGTTACCTACAGTACTACTCGCTGTCCTGCTACACTGTATTAAATTATACTATTGTACATTTCCGCTACAATAGCACAGAGAGAGAGAGGGAGAGAGAGAGAGAGACGCACGCACACACACACACACACACACACACACACACACACACCCGGCACTCATCCCTGGCCGAGAGCCCGTTCTGATGCACCATACGCTTCAGCATCGATGACGTACGTTTTCCTACGTCATTGACAGAGTTGCATTTGCATCATCGTCTCTGCGGTGATCGACAGTAACGTGCGTTTACATCATTCGCCAGTGCAAATTTTCAGTTAGGCAACTATGAGTGTTTTACGTCCGAAAATACTAAGGAAACAGAGCGAAAGTGTGAGTTATGACTTTCATAATCCACTTTACCAGTTCACAAAAGCACACTCCAGTTACGTCATGAGCCAAAGACGCGTAGAAAGTGCTTCATTTCAGACATCTGGAACTTATACGTCACAATCGGTGCAAAGTTATTTTGTTCACTTTTGGGGGTGAAATTGTATTTTGTTTGGATCACGTAAAAATGATCGCAAAGAACAATATCTGCGAAGTATTTGTGAATGCACTTTTCAATGCCAGTACATGAACACATGCTTTGAATGATATACTTCTTAACATCAAGCACTTTCAACTGCTCTAAGAATCATTTTCTCACAAGTCAGATCCAGAATTTTGAGGGGGTACATACGTCACTAGTCACCCTCCAACAGAGAAAATAAAAAGAAAATGCAGGAAATGGATGCTACTAGAGGTAAGAAACAGCTTTCAAGATTAGTTCGAGTGTTTACCACGAAAGAAACCACTCAATCTTTCAATTTTTGCCTTACCAACTGGTCGAATGCTAGGTAGCTACGGTAAAAAATGAAACATCTCGTGGTTTCTTTCGTGATAAACAACTCGAGCTAATCACGGAAGCTCTATTTGTAGAACAGACACTTCACCATGAAAGTGGAAAAGTTAACCCGACCTATAATGTTGTTTCCATTACTATGTTGCTTCCGTTACCATGGAAAAAGCTTTAACAAACGTCTAATGATCCAAAAACAGCTACCGTATCGCCACAATTATCATGCAGGTCACGGTTTCACAGTCTATTTTTTTTTATATATAACTGTAAATGATATCGGTTTTTTGTAGTTTTTCTCCATTAGTTGTATTTTGTTGTAGATTGTTTTGAGTGTCTGAGAATGATGTGATGTTTTCCTGTTAATTATCCTTTATAAAATACTTCTAGCGGTAAAATGCCCGCAATTGAAAGTGCGTGTCTAAGCGGTAACTATTATTCAGAGTCACTCACGAGGTTTGTGGGCCTTGGCCCTGCGTGCTTGAGAGGGGGAAATTGATGCTGGCGTGTACTGGGCGTGAGTTTATATTGTCAGTTTGATCGTGTGCTGTCATCACACTTGCCATGGCTGAAACTCCGTTTGTGCTGTTGCTTTTCACCGGCCTTGTGGGCACTGTTTTGAGTAAGTTGATGCACATGTTTTTCGTCTTATTTACCTTAGAAGTTTGAAATCTTATTTGTCTTCCAGATACAATGTTTTGAAATAATCATGCTGATTAAAATAAAGTGACAAATTTAACAAATGAGGAGCTTCAAAAAAACCTAAATTTCCTTCTTTTAGATTGTTTTTAGTTACCTCTCCCAAGAACAGTTTAGGACTCTGCCCGCCCCCCCCCCCCCCCCCCCCCCCCCACCTCCCGGGAAAAATATTAATAATAAATAAATATATTTTTTAAAAAAAGTAAATGAAATAAACACGTCATGTGCTCTCTGGTTTGGCCAGGTTTGAGCTGGAATTTTCGGGCTGCGTTCTGAACTGGAAAAGACCCTAATGCGTGCTTAACTTTCTGTTTTGTGATTCGACACCAAAGGAACAAACAAACAAACTATCTTTAATCTCTATGGGATCTGGGAGATGTTATGCCTGTATGTCTTCATCTTGGCAAGGCCATGCAATACTTGTTACAAAGTAGTTAACATCTTTTCTTCATAATAATGCCTCATGAGCAGGTCGAGGAAGGTCATGCTTGTACAACACTTATTTATCGTTCAGTTCTTGTGTCTGGCATTTACGTGTCTGATATCTTGATAAGCACTGTTTCTTCTTTCTTTTTTTTTTCTTGCCAGTCCAAGTGTGCCATTTCACAAAAACTTATTCGTAGGTGCATACAGATTTCTTCTTCTTCTTCTTCTTCTCTCTCTCTCTCTCTCTCTCTCTCTTGTATCAATATGCTTGATTAGCACCATAGAGTGTGGTTTAATGTAGTGTGGGTGAAAGAGGCTTTCAGGGTGTAGACGTTGATATGTGAGCCTGAGTGGAAGGTGGCAGTTTATCTTAAACGATATAAGACTGATAGTTGTTGTTAGTGCCATGGCCATAGATCAAATGAAAACATTTCTTTTTCTATTGTCAGGCAGTGCGACCGACCCATGTGACAAATCGAACGAAACTGATGTGACTTTTATTCTACAATGGGATACCGACACTCGACCATACTCAGTGTGCGAGTGCAACGTGACATCAGAAACCCAGCAAACATTTGAGTTCACGGCAAGGTCCCCGTTTCTGAACACGAAAACTCCCGTCACACCGATACTCCAGATTCTAACTCAACAAAAAGAGGAAACAAGGACTATTCTTCCCTCTCCGAACCAAACAGCTTTCATCATTAAAACAACCACATTTATCGCCAAGTTTGAAGTTCATCAAAATGGAAGTGATGCACGACAAAGACTGGCCATCGATGGTAATGTTGTTAGTAGATTCGGTCAAGTGTAACAAACGACACCACACAATGCCGCATCTGTGTTAATGCTTTGTAAACTTCTGGGGTGGGTGGGTAGGTGGGTGGGTGGGTGTTTGGGAGTTTAACGTCCTTTTCCACCACGTAAAGGTGTAAACTTGTGGAGGTATGTTGATTAGATGTAAATATCAGCAAAAGAACCTTTACGTGTTTTAAATATTGTATTGTTATATGTATTTGGAACTAACTCTACTACGAGAAAGTGATGCTAACTACTAGAACCATCAACAAACATATTTCTGATGTATGCTTTTGCTCATCATCGGCCCAGTTATTCTCCTTATTCAATTCTGTTTAGCACGGAAAGAATTCCGCTTGGTTTGCTCTGGACGAAGAAACGTTTCCATGGAAGTACCGTCATCGTCAGGCAATGAGTCAGGACCTGGAAGTAAGTGGAGTTTACACGAAACTGTTTTTATGCTTTATGTAGGCAGCCTGGCACACATTAAAGTCCCCATCTTCTCAATTTCAAGTCAGTTGTGAGAACAACTGGTTGACTGGTTGAAACCTGTAACTATGTGTAACGTAAAACAACAACAACACCCTTGTCTGCTCTCTCTCTCTCTCACACACACGCACGCACGCACGCACGCACGCAGAGAGAGAGAGAGAGAGAGAGAGAGAGAGAGTCGCAAAATATTTCCATTCACAGCGCACAAAGAAGGTAAAGACCATTGTATATTATTGGCGCTTACACGTCTTGTGTTTCTCCCATGCTTTGGTTGTGATGTACCTCTTATTTTCACAAAACCAGCACGAAGAGGTCTAGTATTTAACGTAACTAATATTCATCTTGATGATGCTGAACAGCATTTGAAAATATTGACGTTCTTTTCCTTTCAGGCGCTGGTCTGAACGGCTCGGCCATAGCAGGTGTCGTGTGTGCTGTATTGTTTGTGATTGCGGCGTGTGGTGTTGCGTGGAAATACTGTACTGCGTACGTATAAGATATCTCTGAAACTATTCACTTTCAGAGCAGTCTGTAAGCACAAAAAGTATGCTGTTTTCAAAGACCCAGCTGGATAAACTTTTTTTATTTTTTATTTTTTACTGTATATGTTGTAGTTTTTGCTCTGCACATGGGGGATTCTGTGCCAATTAGGTCAAACTGCCGAGTTTTTTTTTTCTCTATTTAGGTCCCGTGTTTTAGGCGTAGGTGCCTCAAAGGATTACCCCCCCCCCCCCCGACTGTGCCACACGCGCCGCATACGCAACATGCTGTTCAACCTTTTACTGGACTCGCACGTGCAACATTCAGATGTCACTCTATATATATATATATATATATATATATATATATATATATATATATATATATATATATATAGGGGAAGTAAGTAAAGCTGAGAGCGCTCCCTAGATCTAGGAGGTGTGTGCTTTGTATGCCATTGGACAAGTCCGCCTTGCCCTATATTGGCTACAAGCCACAATGGGAGGTGGGGGGGGGGACCTACCATCCTACCGCTGAAACGTCTAACAGATCTAAGGGTATCTCACCATTCATAGTGCCCCAAAACCCCTCCCACCGGGAGGAAATTGGTCGGTACGACCAAGGCCATATGAATTGGTGATTTTAGCCGCTCACGACCATGGTTTCGGGTCAATGGGACCCTCATCAGGTGAGCATGCGGCGATACCCTCGAGGGCTGCAGCGTCCAACCAGCACTAAAAGGCTGCCCCAGAATAATCTGGTGCGTCTCCAGTACTAGCAGACGTCGCTACCCTAAAGCTCTGCAAGAGGTTTCAGCGGAAAAAGACTAAATAATTTAGAAGGAGCAACTGCCTATGTGTAATGTCATGTAATTACATTTAATATAGAAAAGGAACAAAGGCGTTACTAAAGCCGAAAACATGCGCTCAATCAGGTCAATTTGAAAGTAGGGGAAGTAAGTAAAGCTGAGAGCGCTCCCTAGATCTAGGAGGTGTGTGCTTTGTATGCCATTGGACAAGTCCGCCTTGCCCTATATTGGCTACAAGCCACAATGGGAGGTGGGGGGGGGGGACCTACCATCCTACCGCTGAAACGTCTAACAGATCTAAGGGTATCTCACCATTCATAGTGCCCCCATTCCCCTCCCACCGGGAGGAAAATGGTCGGTACGACCAAGGCCATATGAATTGGTGATTTTAGCCGCTCACGACCATGGTTTCGGGTCAATGGGACCCTCATCAGGTGAGCATGCGGCGATACCCTCGAGGGCTGCAGCGTCCAACCAGCACTAAAAGGCTGCCCCAGAATAATCTGGTGCGTCTCCAGTACTAGCAGACGTCGCTACCCTAAAGCTCTGCAAGAGGTTTCAGCGGAAAAAGACTAAATAATTTAGAAGGAGCAACTGCCTATGTGTAATGTCATGTAATTACATTTAATATAGAAAAGGAACAAAGGCGTTACTAAAGCCGAAAACATGCGCTCAATCAGGTCAATTTGAAAGTAGGGGAAGTAAGTAAAGCTGAGAGCGCTCCCTAGATCTAGGAGGTGTGTGCTTTGTATGCCATTGGACAAGTCCGCCTTGCCCTATATTGGCTACAAGCCACAATGGGAGGTGGGGGGGGGGGGACCTACCATCCTACCGCTGAAACGTCTAACAGATCTAAGGGTATCTCACCATTCATAGTGCCCCCATTCCCCTCCCACCGGGAGCGCTCTCAGCTTTACTTACATCCCCTACTTTCAAATTGACCTGATTGAGCGCTTGTTTTCGGCTTTAGTAACGCCTTTGTTCCTTTTCTATATTAAATGTAATTACATGACATTACACATAGGCAGTTGCTCCTTCTAAATTATTTAGTCTTTTTCCGCTGAAACCTCTTGCAGAGCTTTAGGGTAGCGACGTCTGCTAGTACTGGAGACGCACCAGATTATTCTGGGGCAGCCTTTTAGTGCTGGTTGGACGCTGCAGCCCTCGAGGGTATCGCCGCATGCTCACCTGATGAGGGTCCCATTGACCCGAAACCATGGTCGTGAGCGGCTAAAATCACCAATTCATATGGCCTTGGTCGTACCGACCATTTTCCTCCCGGTGGGAGGGGAATGGGGGCACTATGAATGGTGAGATACCCTTAGATCTGTTAGACGTTTCAGCGGTAGGATGGTAGGTCCCCCCCCCACCTCCCATTGTGGCTTGTAGCCAATATAGGGCAAGGCGGACTTGTCCAATGGCATACAAAGCACACACCTCCTAGATCTAGGGAGCGCTCTCAGCTTTACTTACTTCCCCTACTTTCAAATTGACCTGATTGAGCGCATGTTTTCGGCTTTAGTAACGCCTTTGTTCCTTTTCTATATATATATATATATATATATATATATTATAGTGTGTGTGTGTGTGTGTGTGTGTGTGTGTGTGTGTGTGTGTGTGTGTGTGTGTGTGTTGGACAGTCAGAGTGGAATATAGTGGAAAATGGGCCTTTCTATGGTTAATTTCTCTTTTACTATTCACTCTGAGGGTGGAGGCTTAGCGGTGATAGACAGAGGGAACAAACAAATGGAATTTGTTTGGGTCTCTGAGTCAGGAACGCTTTGTCTCCTGACAAAGTTTAAGGAAAGTATATCGTTTGCTGAAAATCGGGAAAGCCCACATTTTGTTGGTAAACGGACTGTTTTGATATCACTCATTTCAAAATATATTCCGGTACGCATTCTGTTGTACTCTGACGTACCAGTCACACTGATTTCCCATGACATAAACGCCGGTCGTAATGTATGTTTCTTTCGTCACGGGTAACACAAAACTACCTATGAATACACAAAGAGAGGCGTAGACTAAGACTTAGACTAAACAAATTACACAACAAGAGAATAAGCATAACCACACACGTTCCATGCAATTCCACTTGCAATTAACACCATGCGTAACTTACTGGAACATGAAGGACGTATTTTAAAATGCACGTCATACCCGTTCCGTTAATATGAAGCAAAATTTGTTTATTTCTAATGGTATATGATAACCATGATAACATCACATCACACTGACGAATTGACGTTTAGTGAGTGTTCGCCTACGACTGGCGTCTGTTAACGTAGACGAGAGACAGTACCGGCTGACTGCTGTTGTAGAGCTTAATTTGCAAAGGGGCGATACCATGTACATTCGATCTATCCTTGTAAATTCCAGGCATGAAGACCGGATTTACCAAGCTGCCAGTGAACTGGAAGTGGACGCCAGGGACGCCACGGGAAAGTTCTCCGCTCCCACCAGCAGGAGATGGTCCAACGCCAGCGACGCCAACATGCGTGTCGAGGAAGCCAACACCAAGACGATGTCCACCTCGTCCGGCACAGACTGGAACCCTACTGACTTCGAGGACAACTCCGAGTGTCACTACTCGACACCTGGAGACCCTGACCCTGTCCAGACTCCAAGTACGAGTGGCAAGACCCAGCCGTCCTCTGCGGCTGCTGGTAGGGCTGCTGGTGGGGCTTCTCGTGCTGCTGCGAACGCGACTGAGGGTATCTACACAGCTCCCTATAACTAGGGCGTCCATGAAACGTCACCTGTCCTTGTTAGCACAGGTACGGGGGTTCTGTCCTTACAAAAGACACATAATAACGAGGCTTCCTTGCCAGAACGTTTTGAAAGAATTCTATCAATAGCAGTTTCTGGCGGGGAACCCTTGATATTATTTTCTCTGTACGGATAGAACTCTTTGCCTGTGTTATTATTATTATTGAAGGATGTTGCCCCCCCCCCCCCCCCAAAAAAAAAAAAAACAAAAGAAAACAAAAAGGAAAAACAGAAACACAAAACAAATAAAAACCAACCAACCAACCAACCAACCCAACAACAACAGCCAAAAACACCACAAACAAACAAGGCTTTTAAGGAACTTTTTTTACAAGGTCAGATACACCAAACAACTCGTTTCTGTATTTTTTTGTAGAAAGTTTTGTAAGGACTGCTTACTTTCCCCAACCTTCAAAGGTCAGTGTAAGTCAAATACAGCAAACACCCCGTTTCTGTTTCCTCGGTGTTTTTGAGAAAGCTTAGTAAGGACTTATTACTTTCATAACCCTGAAAGTTCAGTGTGTAAAGTACAGCACCCCCTTTTCACGACATTGTAGTGACCTATCTATCTCAGTCAGGGAAGTTCCTCTTCCTTGTGACTTTTCACTCAAAACAAAGGTTAGTTTGTTATTGTGTCTTGTCACACACCCATGACTTCTCATGAGTCACTGTTCAGTGTAGCTAGTTTAATACAGGGTGACACTGTGCTGAATCTATGCCTGTATTGTATTTCAGGGTCACATGCTGTTGGAATAAAGGAACGACGTAAATGAAGACTGCCAAACTTCACATTTTCCGGCGACCAAAGCGAGGGGAAAGAACAAGACTTGCACACTTTTGATGTACATAGAAATAACGACAGGGGTGGGTGGGTGTTTGGGAGTTTAACGTCCTTTTCCACCATATAAGGGTGGTATCAAAGACGGGGCAACGAGAAAAAGACCAGCACAAACATTTGGCCTTAACCGGAATTCGAACTCAAGACCCGAGTATTGAAAATCCAACGCTCTACCATTCGGCCACCCCGGCTCCCTCGACAGGTTAAGAAACTGATGACTGTGCATACATCTTTTGTATATAATTATTTTATATATTTTTCACCGAAATAGGTGGTTGAAGAAAATTAGATTAACGACAGTTTTTTGTTTTTGTTTTTTTATGGCAATGTCCATCCGTATTTGAGCTCCCATCAAAATGATAACAAAATCACTCACATTCACTGCCTTCATCTACGAACAATTTTGTCAGACAGAGCGAATAAGTGCTGACTAATGTGACAGTATTTTTTCCTGAAAACTGGTGCAATATCACGAACTGTTTTGTTCAAACTTAATTATTCATATATGTAAATACTGACTTATTGCCGGGAATAGTATGTTTTTGTAAGAGAGCTGCATAATTTGCAAGTAGGTGTCTGTTCGCTGGTGAATTTTTTTTTTCCAGTTTTTTGGGATTTTCAAGCAGGTGACAGACATACAATAACAATATTCAGTACAGACACACATACAGTGATACATAAATATAGACATGTCGATATAAATGCTTTCTCACACCTGCATATAGGTCTACACACACACACACACGCACACACACACACACACACACACACACACACACACACACACACACACACAGAGGTGCCTGCATCTCTTGGTGCGCTGGTGAATTTTAATTGTCACGAGTATATGACCATTCCTTGTGATGTTTGAGCTCGCACCAAAATGCTTACATTCACTGCCTCTATCTACAAACAGTTTTGTCAGACACAGCGAATAAGTGCTGACTAATGAGACTATTTTTTCCCTGAAATAATCACGATTTTTTTTTTTGTTCAAAATAATAACAAGATCGCTTACTTTCACTGCCTCTATCTACGAACAACGACACAGTAAATAAGTGCAAAAATATCGCTGACTAATGTGACAGTATATTTTCCTGAAAACTGGTGCAATATCACGAACTGTTTTGTTCAAACTTGATTATTCATATACAGTAGTCCTCGTTTAACGTCACTACCGTTTAAGGTCACAACTCGGATAAGATCAATCAGGTTGTTGGTCCCGGCCAAAAGCCTTCTTTGTACCATTTAGAATTCCTCGCTTAGCGTCACCTCGGATAAGGGAAAACCTCGGATTACGTCACCCCCGTTTTGGTTCCCAAATGGAGAAGACTACCGCTTAAGATGAAATCCATGTGATGAGAGTGGCTTCCCCTGGAAACAACACCCGGATTTGCACTGCGAGGTGAAGACGAAACAGACGAATTTTTATTTCATTTTTATTCTATGAGATGATACCCAAAGACTGAAAATGGAAACTGGAAGCGGGGGGGGGGGGGGGGGGGCTTGTTTTTGGTGAACTGACGATAAAGATAGTTTACCGCAGATGAGTATACTTACAAAAGATTTCTTATTTCGTTCAGTGTTCTTTTAGATCTAGAAATTGGTACAATCTTTGTGAAAGAGATAAGGGCTGCAATGCAGGGAGCAATGTGGCGATATGATGGTGGTGGTGGTGATACTTATGTTGTTAGAGAGAGAGAGAGAGAGAGAGAGGGGGGGGGGGGGCTTAGGGTGGTGATACTTATGTTGTTAGAGAGAGAGAGAGAGAGAGGGGGGGGGGGGCTTTCTAGGCTTAGTCGGAAGGCAAGTTGAAGTACTTTTGCAGTTCACGAAACATCAGTGCAACCATCCCTCATCCATGTAACAGGGGAAAGATGTTTGGAGGGGCTTGACATCAGCGGATGGGGAGAGGGGGGATCCACAGGGTTCGGAAAAAAATAAAAAGGGGAGGGGGGGGGTATATGCATTTGCGTTCGTTTGTGCTTACGTGCGCGCGCGCGCGCGCGTGTGTGTGTGTGTGTGTGTGTGTGTGTAGAATTACATATTTTGGCGGAAAGTCTTTCGGTCTAAAATGTGAAAAAAATGACATAATCGCCAAATATTGAGCTCCTCGGATAAGATCAAGTTTTTTACTGGTAGTTGATCGTATCAGAGGACTGTTTAGCGTGCCCCTCGGATAAGATCAAGAATTTTTTGGGTCCCGTGGGGGGTCACCTAAAGCGAGGAGTACTGTATGTCTGATGTATTGCCTGTAATAGTATGTAAGAGAGTTGCATGATTTGTAAGTAGGTGTCTGTTCTCTGGTGAATTTTCATTGTCACGAGTATATGACTATTCCTCGTGATGTTGTCATGAGCTCGCATCAAAATAATAACAAGATCGGTCGCATTCACTGCCTCTATCTACGAACAACGACACAGTAAATAAGTGCCAAAATATCGCTGACTAATATGACAGTATTTTTTTCCTGAAAACTGATACAATAATCACAATTATTTTGGTTCAAACTTAGTAGTTCATATATGTAAATACTGACTTATTGCCGGTAATAGTGTGTTTTTGTAAGAGAGTTGCTTGATTTGTAAGTGGGTGTCTGACCTCCAGGGAACTCCGTCACGAGGAAATGACTAGTCCTCATGATTTCCTTGTGGCGTGTGAATGAGTCACATTAATAAATCATTATCTGTTTAAAAAATATCATGTCGCTCGCTGATAGATGTGCCGAAGAATGACTCGCTTCGAGCACTGTTCGTACGGGCTTGGGCCCGTTCAAAATTAATACAATAACGGTCATAAAATTGTCGTTGTGCTTTCATGAATGAAGTAAGTCAGTTTGCATTTCGGGGGGAAAAACCCATTGAATCCGGGATATTTTCAAAACAAAACAAAAATCTGCGCTTGATCAAATAATTATACGGGTAATTTTCCAGGTTTTTTTTTTTTTTTTTTTAGGGATTATTTTAAACGTTTGTCACCTCCGTATGCAGGGAGTGTCACAAACAAGTGTGGCGGACGTTTATGCTTTATCACTAATGAAATTCCGCTGTAGTAATTAGCAGTTGAACCGGGAAGACGAAATGGCACACCTAGAGAGGACAGACTTTGTTCGAGTTGTGATATGTCGGTACTGGAAGTTGAACTATACTTTATCATGAAATGGCCGATATTTTAAGCTGATAGGCAAACGTTTTTACTGTGCACGTTTAGCAGATCAGTTTCCTCTTTCAATTTTTGTACATTCATGTCATTAGACACACCAAAGAAAGCAATATTAAATCCTGCGAAGTTCATTAGAAACAGTAAAACCGTATACTTTGGCCGTTAACGGCAGTATGATGTACATGAGGTGATGACGTTCTTATGTGTATATGTATACTATACTACATTAACACTACAATAACACAAACTACAATAGCATAAAAAGTAAACACAAGGGTAGACATCATTTAAAGACCAGGAAGCTGAGAGAGAGAGAGAGAGAGAGAGAGAGATGCTATTTGGTCTTGTTGTGGGTTCTTTAGCTGTATTTAATTTTTGTATATTGTTGTACTTTGTTCTCACGTCCTTTGTGTTAGGATATTCCCCCATACCCCAAACAGGTCAAAAGGAATAAAATGTTTGAAGCGCGCGCGCGCGTGTGTGTGTGTGTGTGTGTGTGTGTGTGTGTGTGTGTGTGTGTGATCATCATCAAATCTTTTCTATTGCCAAGCAGTGCGAGAGACCCATATGTCAAATCGAACGACACTAATGTGTCCATTTTCCTACAATGGGACCCCGACACTCCAAAATACTTACTCCGCGGGTGCAACAGCCGGAAGAAATGAGATTTCAAAGAGGTTTTAAAAAGAGTCCGTCGACTGTGCATGGCGAGCATGGGAAGGCAGGCTGTTCTAAATGACTTATGGGTGATTTCAAAGACGGGGCAGCGTGAATAAAGGCCAGCACAAATATTTGGCCACAGCCGGGAATGGACCTCACGACCCAAGCATTTAAAGTCCAGTGCTGTACAGCTCGACTGTCCAGGCTCCCTATATAAAGAAGTGATAAGCAAATTTAAAATCATTTCTGACTAGTGCATCAGACACATGTCCTTAGTAATCAGCACTCAGTAATATTGAAACTGTTATCAGCGGACACCTACATATCTTTTAGGCGTTGTTTATTTCATGTCATGACACTGGCGTGTGTGTGAAAGTTCGTAAGGAAATAGTTCACAGGGGTAAAGAGAAACATCGTTTAGTATGTCGATTTAAGGACAAGGAAGCAGAGAGAGAGAGAGAGAGAGAATATTTCTTTATTTGGTTCTTCTTTATTCATTGACAGAAGAGCACTGTGGAGGCTGTTGTGATGTTCGCAGTGTATATTTGGGTAAACTTGAGACCAAGCCTCCCCTTCGTGAATAATAATAATAATAATAATAGCTCTTATATAGCGCTAGTAGTCTGCTCAAAGAGCACTCAGTGCGCTACACACACACATTCTCACGCATACATGAAACACTAATTACGTGTGCGGAAAGGGCGGGGGGGGGGGGGGGGTAGATGATACTACAGATCATATGCTGTCTTGAATAGATAAGTCTTTAGTTTTGATTTAAACTGTGGGAGGGTCTGGATGTTCCTAAGGGAGGGAGGCAGAGAATTCCATACCTGGGGGGCACAAAAACTGAAAGAGCGCTCACCGAAGGTTTTGAGATTGAACTTGGGAACCTTCAGGAGCTTTTCCGATGAGGAGCGGAGAGTACGAGAAGGTTCATACGTGGTAAGTTTGTCGGAAAGATACTGAGGAAGGGACTGCTCAAAATGACGGAAGGACAGTGTTGCAATTTTGTACTTGATGCGGTACACAACGGGCAGCCAGTGCAATTCCCTTAACAGGGGTGTGACATGGTCGCGCTTGCGCTTCCGAAGGATAAGCCGCGCTGCACTGTTCTGAACGCGTTGGAGCCGATTGATCTGGTCAGCGGGTAAACCAGCGAGAGCCGAGTTACAGAAGTCAAGCCGTGATGTAATGAAGGCATTGACTAGCATGGCGGTGGAATCAGCTGTTAGAAGTGGCCTGATAGAGGCAATCTGCCTGAGAGCAAAGAAGGCCGCGCGGCACACTGAACCAATATGATCATCCATGGACAGTGTTTGGTCGATTCTGACGCCTAGATACTTGACAGAGCAGTTGAGAGTAACGGATGAACCAGCGATCGACCTGATTACCTGCAGAGAGAGAGAGAGAGAGAGAGAGGGCGATGTTACATTACTACACGCTGTCCTGCTACACTTTATTATATAATACTATATACTATTCTACATTTACACTACAATAGCACAGAGAGAGAGAGAGAGAGACAGACAGACAGACACAGACAGACAGACAGACAGAACGTCTTCCGAAGATGCAAAGACGCTAAAGTATTTGAGTCACCCTACTTCCTGGTATTTGATAAGTACAGAAATAAACAATAGACTATTTAATACTCGTTCGCACCAGTTTACATGGTCACTATAGTGAGTCGTAGCGGTTAGTGTGTAACTGTAGAGTTCGTTTCACGTCGTCGCAGTTTGAATCATTGTTCCTTGACATGGGTGAATGTACGTACGCCACGCTGATTTTTCTTGGAGTGGTTGGAGTTTGCATGAGTAAGTTTCAAGAGTACGAAACAGCCTGCCTGTCTGTCTGTCTGTTTGTCTGACTGACTGCAAAAAGACCCTAATTGTTGTAATATGTGTGTGTGTGTGTGTGTGTGTGTGTGTGTGTGTGTGTGTGTGTGTGTGTGTGTGTGTGTGTGTGTGTGTGTTAGCAGGACAGTGTGTAAGAGAGGCCTTCCAGTGCCTAACAATTCCTACCTGAAATTAGAGTTACGTCATCTCTCTGCTCCTCCATGTAATCGCAGACGTGGTTGTGGGTATCAGGGTGTGTACGTTGTTTTGTTAGGGAATGTGGCATGTGGCACTTTATCTTTAAACATATAAGAATGATAGTTTTTGTTGTTGCTGTGATCATAGATCAAATGAAAATATTTCCTTTCTATTGCCAGGCAGTGCGATTGACCCATGTGACAAATCGAACGAAACTGACGTGACTTTTATTCTACAATGGGATACCGACACTCGACCGTACTCAGTGTGCGAGTGCAACGTGGCATCAGAAACCCAGCAAACATTTGATTTCACGGCAAGGTCCCCGTATTTGGACACGAAAACTCCCGTCAAACCGATACTCCAGATTTTCACTCAAGAAAAAAAGGAAACGAGGACTATTCTTCCATCTCCGACCCCAGCAGCTTTCAACATGACAACAAACACATTTATCACCAAGTTTGAAGTTCTTCAAAACGGAAGTGATGCACGACAAAGATTGACCATCGAAGGTAAAGTTGTTAGTAGATTTGGTCAAGTGTAACGAGTGACATCACTTAAAATGCCAAATCTTTTGTAAACGAGTTCTCCAAAACGAAGTGTTGCACGACAAAGGCTGAGCATTGAATTTACATGTAACTGTATATCCAATATAGATTTGAAACTGTAAACATTCAAAGTTGCAATGACACACTGGAAGGCAATGTAAAAATGACGAATTCTTCATTTTCTTCTACGCCTTATGTATACGTACATTTTTAACTTTGGCTAAAGGTGCTGTGTATCGGTATGTCTTGAGTAAACAAATCAGCATTCTTGTAAATTAGCATCTCAATTTGCCGTTAGATCGTGAACTGGCAAAATGCCCGGAGAGGGGGATGGCCTCTTGGCTCTATATGAATACTACAGCACGAATCAGTTCTAAAACTATCCCCTTTTCTGTATGCCTATCTACGGAAGTGTTTCGTCTGGCTGGCTCTGGGAGGAGAAACGTTTCCATAAGTTAAATTGTTCAATGTTGTCGTCTTAACACAACATAAGTCTAAAGATCTGGAACAACAACAACGCGAATAAAGGGGGAGAATGTGAAACAAGGTATTGTAAAGATGAACAAACCGATCTGTGATATATTTCGTTCATAACCGGCTCAAGAATTGCCTTTATTCTTCTCTGTTAAGCACCGAGAGAATTTCGCTTGGTTTGCTCTGGACGAAGAAACGTCACCCTGAAAATGGAAATACCGTCGTCACCCGACAACGAGTTAGAACCTCGAAGTAAGTGGAGTTTCAAGGAAACTGTTCATACGCTTTATGTAGACAGCGTGACACACACTAAAGTCCCCATCCTCTTAAAACAAGTCTCAAGAACAGGGGTCGGTGAGACTTGCATGATTATGCAAAAACGGACAGTCATGTTCTGTCACGTATTGCCCTGTACATACAAGGTTGCATGTGGTGCTAAACGCACTTGAGAAATATGTTTCCGCACTCGTTCTGTGTTGCGTGGCAGTATATTACTTTTCAAGCCAATAATTTCTCATCCATGTACAGTGGTCTCATTCACATAAAAATTGCATTGTTTGAGGGTGTGCTAGAAAAGAATAATTGTAAGTTAATGTCATAATCATTTCTTTTCTTTCTATTTCGTTCAAGGTGCGTTTGATAATTAAGTACGACAACTGGGGGACTTTGAAACTGATTTCCTTTTCAGGTAATGAGACGAAAGATCTTCTTCCCGACATACTGCTGGCTTCCGGTAGTTTTATGGGTGGTGTGATTTTCACTGTGACAGTCATCTGTACACGATTTCTCTGTATCAAGATAAAAAGAAGTGAGTATGAGAGAAAATCGTGAGAATAACGCGCAAACAAAATGTGATAAAAGCCTAAGAAAAATGAAAAAAAAAATTAAAAAGTGTGACAAATATATGAGAAAAATGAAAAATGTTAGTCAGTCAGTTAGTTAGTTAGTTAGTTAGTTAGTTAGTTAGGGCTTTACGCTAAGGTACAAAGACTATTTCGCGGCTAGAGAGAATTGTTAGAAAAGGGTAAGAAGGATCAAGGATCTTTCCTACCCTTCAACAGTTGTAGATAATTTTTAGCATTCAGCAAAATTAAATCAGTGATATCACTTGTAACAACCGAAAACATGAACATTAATTGAGTGCAGCTGAAGGACTTATATCATTATCATTAATATCATCAACTTGATTTTTCTAATCCATGTTCTTCTCCCTTCTCTTTCTCAAATCGCACACAGGAAGGAACTACGAGCGCCCGCTACCGAGACGGCAGCGAGAAATGACAGTTTACTCAGGTCTCGCTCCACGTGCCGACCAGGTGATGGCGATCCAACAGCCAGAAGACAGGATCTACAGCGAGGTGATTGGTGTATACCATGCTTTATCGTTGTACTGTACAACAAATACAAATGAATGCCATATTTTGCACTTATATAATATACATATGTATATATGCCATATATACTTAATTCAATTCAATTCAGATTACTTTATTAACCCCAGAAGAAAAATTAAAGCCCCCCCCCCAAAAAAAAAAAAATAAATAAATAAATAAATAAATAAATTAAAAAAATTTTTTTTAATAATAATAATAATAAGACATTTAAAAAAAAATTGCTAGCTGTTTAATCAATCCAAAAGATGTGTTTCGGCTACTTACAAAACAAGCTGTTCATTCAAATCAGGAAAGCATTATTTTAACTCTAGGAAAAGATTCTATTTTAACTAGAAAATATTTGAACTTTTGCATAGATTTCGTTGAAGAGTTTTAATCACACCCCCCCCCCCCACCTACCCCCCCCCCCACCTCCCTCCCCATCTACACCCCCTTCCCTCCCCCCTCTACCCTTTTCATTTATCTGACACACGCATTTGTGATCTGTTGCCAGGTTTCCCCTGATCCAGTACACCCTGCACGTGAACCTTCGACTGCTTCCGATGGGTACTTGCGCCCTTCTACGGTGTCTTCATAAGTCTTGAGACAATGGCGGTGCCGGATGAGCTTCAGTCCCAGCGAATGTGACGACAAGCCTGACGGACATCCTCGGGAGTTGCTACTCATGTTGACACGGGTTGTTGCTCAAAGACCGACACGAAAACAGTGCCGAACTAAATATATTTGCCACACTATTAGATTACTTCGTGAGTTGGTCTACCACTGACTAGACAACATAATATTTATGACACGTCACAAACACAACATGAAAACCCGATTTTTCGTTTTCCTTTTGTTATTCGATTTTAACTTGGAGATTTTTATTAGTTTGCGTTTTGTAGTTGTAATAGTTGTTTTTTATCGCTGTTTTTTGTGCGTGTACAGAACTTATTGAAGGAAGTAGCCTGTATTTCAATGGAAATTGACAATAACCTTGACAACGGAATGACACTGGGATGACAGTTATGCACGATTATTAGAAGATTGACAGTAGATGATTCAAGTCAGAAACTTTATTCAGTAATGCTTTGTGGCAAAGTTGGTCGCAGCGATTACACAACTTGTAAATACATGAAAACGACGATGGATCACTGATACATTAACACCACACGAAAACAGAAATTACATTAATAAATACACGGAAATGACAATCATATGTGTGTGTGTGTGTGTGTGTGTGTGTGTGTGTGTGTGTGTGTGCGATCGTTAGGTTGATTTAAGGACAAGGAAGATGAGAGAGAGAGAGAGAGAGAGAGAGAGAGAGAGAGATGATGATGATGATGATGATGAAACGTTTATTAGGATAATTCTTGTAGGCATCTCTGCCTATCTTACAAGAAGTCCTCACTACATTCTACAATAAAGATCAAACAAAACTAAAAACAAAGCATAATAAGCAAAGATAAACTAACAATCTAGGCTACCGAAAAGTGAGACCCCCCTCCCCCCAAAAAAAACACCAAACAAACAAACAAACAAACAAACAAACAAACAAAACCAACAAAAACCAAAAACAAAACAAAACAAAAACAAAAACAAAAAACACAACAGACAAACAACGAGAAAAGAAAAAAAAAAAACACACACACACACACACACACACACACACACACACACACACACACACACAGCAAGATAACAGGTCACAGAAAAACACGGTGATCAGATCAGGCATGATCAAAGGCTTATAAGCAATGGGGGAAATTAGCTTAAGTTAGAGAGAGAGAGGGGAGGAAGTTGAAACGTTAGTAGAGCAAGTAGCTGTCCTGCTACACTGTATTAAATTATACTATAGTACATTTCCGCTACAATAGCAGAGAGAGAGAGACGCACACACACACACACACACACACACACACACACACACACACACACACACACACACACACACACGCACACACACACCCGGCACTCATCCCTGGCCGAGAGCCCGTTATGGTGCACCATACGCTTCAGCATCGATGACGTACGTTTCCCTACGTCATTGACAGAGTTGCATTTGCATCATCATCTCTACGGTGATCGACAGTGACGTGCGTTAGTAGTATAAGTTGCGACCCCTCAACCCTTAGGGAGCCGGGAGCCGTTTGACCTTAACCTGAGGTCACGTCCTTAGCCTCAGGTCAAGGCCCTGAGGTCACGTCCTTAACCTGAGGTCACGTCCTTAGCCTCAGGTCATAGCCCTAACCTGAGGTCACGTCCTCAGGTCACAGCCTTATAACTTCAGGTCATGCCCTTAACCTTATGACGTAAACTTTAGGAAACGACCCTATAAAATCAGGGCTTCACCTTATAACCTGATCATGAAGTGACAGCTGTCAGCGCCTCCTATTTAGGTAGGGAGACCGGGAGCCATTTGACCTTAACCCGAGATCACGGCCATAGCCTCCAGTGAGGTAATACAGGGAGATCATAAAGTAGCAGCTGTCAGCGCCTCCCTATTTAGGTAGGGAGACCGGGAGCCATTTGACCTTAACCCGAGATCACGGCCATAGCCTCCAGTGAGGTAATACAGGGAGATCATGAAGTGACAGCTGTCAGCGCCTCCCATTTAGGATAGGGGTCCCACATGATGATGATATTTAACTGTTGGTTTTCATTTGTTTCTCTCAGTTACCCAGCAGACATGGATCCGCGATTTCAGCATCCGTTTACCTGTCTTATTGCAGGGCCTTCACAAAGCGGCAAAAGCTATTTTGTCAATCAGTGTTTAGATCGGTTGAAGGATATTATGGTCCCCGCGCCGGAGGAAATTATTTGGTGTTACGGTGTTTGGCAACCGTTATATGACAAGCTACAGCTGCGTGGCGTGCAATTTCAGGAGGGATTACCTGATATGTCGAAATTTACAGGTCACAAACGCTGTCTTCTTATTATTGATGATCTCATGCATGAAACCGATTCTCGCGTGACACAGCTGTTTACGAAAGGAAGTCATCACCTGAACATCTCCGTTATGTACATCGTGCAAAATTTATTTGGAAAAAACAAAGAACAGCGAACGATAAGCTTAAACAGTCATTATTTAGTCGTGTTTAAAAACCCGCGTGACGCGTCCCAAATAACAGCACTGGCAAAACAAATGTACCCTGGAAAAACTCAATATATGTTAGAAGCATATAAAGACGCTGTTTCAAAAAGTCACGGTTATTTGCTGATTGATCTCAGACAAGAAACACCAGAACATTTGCGCCTACGAACTGATATTTTTTCGCCTCAAGGTGTGACCGCTTATCTTCAAAAATGAGCGCGCGGCTAAAACGCAACGCGGCGTTATTGAAATTTTTATCGAAAGCTAAACCGCAAGTCGTGAAAGCTATTATCCGATCCGGGGACCGTGAACTGATTCAAACGTTGTGCGAGTGTTCATTCAATATTTTAAAAGGGCGTGTGCGTTTGACCCCGCGTCAGAAACAAAAACTTCGTGCGCATAAACAGACGCTTAGAACCTTGGCGACCAAGAAAACTTCTTTAAAGCGCCGAAAAGCACTTTTGCAGAAAGGTGGATTTCTCGGCGCTGTGTTAGGTCCAGTATTAGGTGTGCTAGGACAAGTTTTGCTCGGGCAATAACAAGAAAAATGGAGTACACGAAGAAAATGGTATTGGTCGACCCGGAATGGCTTAAACGACAAGAACAAAAACCACCACCACCACCACCCGTAACGGATATTTTAAATGGGAATATTGTCGGTTTGGACCAGGAGATAACGCAAGTTTTACAAGATGCAGCATTAGAACCGTTGGAAAAAGCGAGACGCTATGAACAGGCTTTGCACCGCTACAGACATTTTAGTAAAGAGTACCGTCAGAAACCGATCGGTAGAGTGGAAATCGCTTCAACCACCGCTGAAAGTGCTTCGGCAACACAGCCAGCACCGCCTTCGTCTAGTGCTGGCAGCTTAGAAGAAAAATTAGAAAACCGTGTCCTCGCCAGTGTTCCTAAAACGATGCATAAGAAAGCGCGGTTACTTTTAGAGCATCTTAAAGAGGATCCTGAATTGACCTGGGATGAAAGAGGTCAGTTGGTATACGAAGGCGTAACCATCGACGGGTCAAATATGTCTGATTTAGTCAATGATGTACTACGCGCTCGGAAAAAAGTGGAAACTCCGCAGGGGTGGAATGTATTTGCTCGTGCTTTGAAACGCGCCAACGTACCTCGTGAAATTGTAGGCAACCTGAAGCGCTGGGACTACTTACAACGGAACAGGCATGCGTCGTCTTTAAGGGATGCTGCAACACCCTCTACGCCTTCAGTTACAGCAGACCGATCGCGCCCTCGCGTTCGTCGTCGTCGTCGTCGACAGGAATCTCCTCTTATTCGCTCATCATCATCATCACCATCACCCCGACACTTTAAATCGCCGCGTATACATTGGGAGGCGTTATTTGACTAAAAAAAAAAATGTCTAAAGCGTTACGACAGCGGTACTATAATCCTAAACTCCCTGGCAGTTTTGGTGGTGTGCAAAGTTTAAAAAGAGCTGTACCTAAAGCGAAACTCGGAGACATACAACAGTGGTTGTCTCATCAATATACGTATACATTACACAAACCTGTTAGACACCGATTTTCACGTCGCCGTATTATCGTAGGAGGAATCGATCACCAGTGGCAAGCCGACTTAATTGATGTGCAAAAATTGAAGAAGTATAATGACGGTTATACCTTCTTGCTAACCTGCATCGACGTGTTGAGCAAGTACGCGTGGGTCGTGCCTTTAAAGAACAAGACGGGTGCGTCGCTAACGAAAGCGTTTGAACACATCTTTGAGACGGCTGGACGGAAACCTTTAAAACTGCAAACAGACAAAGGAACAGAATTTATCAACCGTGTTTTTCAACAATTTTTGTCCAAGCACAAGGTGTATTTCTTTACCACAGAAAACGAAGACATAAAAGCCGCGGTTGTGGAAAGATTTAATCGCACGTTGAAAGAAAGACTCTGGCGATATTTTACCCACACAAATACTTTGCGCTACGTGGATGTTCTACCTCAGGTTGTCGACAGTTACAATCATTCGTATCACCGGAGTATTCGACGTGCACCCGTTGAAGTAACAGCTGAAACGAGCGAACAGGTGTGGCAGGCGTTATACGGACGAAAAGGAAAACAGTCGGTGACACAGCTAAACATTGGTGACCGCGTTCGCATTTCTAAAGCGCGTCGGTCGTTTAAGAAAGGGTATTTACCAGGCTGGACGCAAGAGCTGTTTACTTTAAGTCGCGTATTAAGTACACGACCTGTTACTTATAAAATCAAAGACGATCACGGCGAGGAATTGAAAGGGAGTTTTTATAAAGAAGAGTTACAAAAAGTTGGTGAAAAACAAGTCTATAGGATTGAACACATTTTGAAATCGCGGCGAGGCCCTGGTGGAAGAAAAGAATATTTAATTCGCTGGCTAGGCTACCCGTCGTCATTTGACTCGTGGATCCCGGCCAAACACGTTCAATGACTGACATACAAGAGAATCAGGAAAAAGAAGAAGACACCGGAGCAAGAAGGTCGATACTCTGGCGTGTATGGGGGCGGAGAGTACCGCGTAGTGAAGTTGTTTTTATATGTCAGATGCTCATCATCTGCATGGTCATTATTGTTTCGTTAATAAATTTAACGCGAGGACATCCGTCGGAAAGTTTGTGGATTTCCTTGCTTAGCGCTTCTCTAGGATACGCCCTGCCCAGTCCGACTATAGAGCGTAAAAATGTTTTACGTGACGCTCCCTAGTAACAGCAGTTTAAACCACTATCCTGACAATAACGCGGCTCATTTTTATACAAAGCTCCCTCAGTCAGTTGATCTGAACGGAGAATGGGAAGTGGGTCTTGCGGAAATTAACGTTCCCGGTAGTTTTTATAACGTTAAAGGCGATACGTTTCAATTTAAAGTCATACAAGACGATGAACGCGCTGTGTTAAAGGTGGGGACGCTGCCTGATGGCCTGTACGCGAGTCCCGAACAGCTTGTCACAGCGTTAAACTTCCAAGTTGCTGCCATTACAGCTCAAAGCAATGTCCGATTTCATTTTAAAGACTCGACAAAGCGCGTGTACGTCGTTTTGTATAAGCACTGCCGGTTAGAGCTCGGGTCTGATTTACAAAAGTTGTTAGGGTTTAAAAGCAATACTTTGGTTGGTCCTGGAACCTATTTAGCTAACGGAATGCTTGATCTGTACACGCAATACCATTCTCTGTATGTTTATTGTGACATTGTGCAACAGCGAGTGGTCGGTGACGTCAACGTACCGCTCCTACGCACCGTCCCCTGTACAGATTTTTCTAAAAGCATCTTGTATGAGCGTTTTGATAAACCTCATTACGTACCTCTGTGTCGGAAACAATTCAACACGATAGAAATCCTTATAACCTCATACACGGGAGAACCCATTTCATTCGAACAAGGAAAGAGCATCGTCACACTTCATTTCCGCCCGAGGCGTTTAGAAGGAATTTAACAATGAAGTGCCCGTATACCTGTGACGCAAAAGCGTACCACGATTACTTTGCCCTACAGGCAGGCAATGGCGGTTTACCGGTATTTCGCGGTGGAGGCGCGATGATGCGCGGTCAGGG
This sequence comes from Batillaria attramentaria, assembly GCA_018292915.2. Taxonomy (NCBI): domain Eukaryota; kingdom Metazoa; phylum Mollusca; class Gastropoda; family Batillariidae; genus Batillaria; species Batillaria attramentaria. The sequence continues at coordinate 367,660 of JACVVK020000466.1, read as the reverse complement.
TCTAGGAAATATATTAGGCGGTGTGCTAAGATCCGCTGTTCCCTTACTAAAAAGCGCCGGGAAAAGTTTGTTAAAAACGGGCGCTAGGACCGGGATGCAAATTGCTAGCGATGTCTTGTCGGGTCAAGACTTTAAATCAGCAGCTAAGCGGAGAACGCAACAGGCCGGTCGACGTATACTGAATCAAGCTGTAGGAGCCGCCGCCACCGCCGCACCACCCGGCGAGCCCAACACAAAACGTATAAAGCAAGAGTTTAGTCGTAAAAGGCGTCAAACGAGAAAAAGAGCTGCTCGAAGACACGTCACTGATATTTTTGACTAATTCACCATGTCGTTGCTGCACCCACAGAGTTGTGAATCTGTCGATTCCGGACTTGATCTGTTTTCCATGCCCCCGACCCAAACCTCGGTCGAACACGGTAGCCATGTGGAATTTCATCCTTTGGCCACACTGGCACCGGAGCCCCCATCGAATTTTACGTATCAGGCGCTACGGATGAGTACATGGATTTGTCTAACACTTACTTACACGTGAAATGTAAAGTCACTCGCGCCAACGGTAACAATTTAGCAGCCGGCGCGGATGTCGCTCCGGTAAATAACATTTTGCACTCTTTGTTTCACAAGTGGACGTTACATTTAATTCAACTCTCGTCACAAACTCTGAAAATACTTACCCGTATAAAGCCTATATTGAAAAAATGTTAAGTTTTGGAATTGAAGCGAAAGAGTCGCATCTGACTGCGGAGGGTTTTTACAAAGACACCGCTAACCATTTTGACGACACGCAAGGCGCTGATAATACCGGTTTAGTGTCGAGGCGAGCCTTAACGGCTGAAAGTCGAGAAATGGATTTAATGGGAAGACTTCACGTGGATATTTTTAAACAAGAGCGCTATCTTGTAAATGGTGTAGACGTCAAAATTAGACTCATTCCCGCCAAAAACAGTTTGTCTTGATGGCCCACGACCCTGCCGCTGGGTTTAGAGTAATTATTACACAAGCTAGTCTGTTTGTTCGGAAAGTAAAACTGAACCCAGCCGTGACCGTAGGTCACGCGAAGGCGTTAGAAAAGCGCACAGCTAAATATCCTTTAAAACGAGCAGTCATTAAAACGCATGGATTGGCTCAAGGCAGTCTGTCTGTGGTTTTAGATAATCTCTTTTTATCACAACTCCCCAACAGAGTCGTGGTCGGGCTAGTGCAAAGCGCCGCCTCTAATGGTGCGTACAACCGTAATCCTTTTAATTTTCAACCTCATGGACTGACATTTTGTCACTGTATTTGGACGGTAAGCAGATTCCGGCCAAACCTTTGACGCCTGATTTTGAACACGGTCAGTACGTGCGCAGTTATTTCAATTTGGCCGCAGGCACAGGACTCGTCAACAGCCAGCACGGACACGGTATTAAATACCAAGAGTTTCCACATGGCTACTGTCTGTTTGTGTTTGATTTGAGTCCCAGTCTTTTGGATGGCAATCAAGTGGAGTTGATAAAAACCGGTAGTCTGCGTTTAGAAATCAAATTTGCTAACCCGATCCCCAACGCTTTGCAAGCTATCATTTACGGAGAACTGGATTCGTTACTGGAAATTGACCGCAGTCGCCAAATTATTACTGACTTTTCATCATGAACAACCGACAACTGACACGCGTGCTGGCCCACCATCGAACTGCCAGACACGTTTTTCGCGGTGTTTTTCCCCGCGACAGACTTCCCCGGCGTCTATTACCAAAACATCACCATCATGCTTTTGTAGTAAATACAGCCCCTGCTGGTCATGTAGGAGAGCATTGGGTCGCGATTTGGTTCGATGCTCGTACTTGTACAGCAGAATATTTTGATAGCTATGGTCTGCCCCCTCGCCATCGTGACATTAAAGAGTTTCTTGTAAGAAATTGTCGCTACTACAGATATAATGATCGGGTCCTGCAAGATGCGTTAAGCTCTACTTGTGGGCTTTACGTCCTGTATTATCTGATACGCAAAAGTCACGGCGATACCATGTCGAAGGCCCTGTCTATTTTTAGGGCTTACTCACCAACAGCCAATGATCGTAAAGTGACTCAGCTTTTTAGACGCGCGTTTGCCTAGGAAAAAGGTTACCTATAAAAACTCGAGGTACCTGCGTGCACTGGTGTTATTCATTTTAACCGGCTTACACCACGCGGCCTGGGCCGCGGTACCTTCTACCGAAGAAGAAGAAGAAGAAGAAAATGACATCATCGCAGGGTGGCGTTTTGACTTCAAACGACACGTTGTTTCCTCTGGGGCGAAATATCTACGCCAGCGTGAAAACTTGGCGAGGTACTGTCAAGATTTACATTCGCCATTATTCTGCTCGATCTGATGTCAAAGGAGGCAAAGTAGTTCATACGCGACGTGGCGTCAGTTTGGATCTGGCTGAATTTCAGCGCTTGGGAAAAGTCAAATCAAGACTTGTCGCTGAGTATAACAAACAGACCAGTGAACTGAAACAACAACAACAACAGCAGCCATCGCCGCCGCCGCTACCGCCAGCTACCGCGACCCCAGAAAAACCTAAGTACCCGATTCAACGAATGGTGGACGATCAGTATATTGACAATTTGATTCAACACTGTTTTGAGCAGAATTCGAGTGACACACACCTGAATGCTACAGATTTGCCAGACGTTCAACCGCCTCAATCTCAACTCTACTGGGGCAACGATTTCGCAAGTTCATTGTGAACAAACACTTTTTTTTTTTCTGACATTGGTCCTTAGAACTTGTTGTATGCATCGATCTTTTTTGTTTTTGTGCCGTTCCTCGACTGAATAAAATTTGTTTGTGTGTGTATGCTATATTGTTGTTCTTGTTCTGTGTGTGTGTGTGTGTTGAGTTTGCGTAAACAAAATTATATTACAACACATACAGACCTTTAGTTGCCTTTCCAACATTATGGAGCCGCAAAATGCCTTTCATCATCACCAAGAAAGTTACCGGGAAAAGACACAAGCTTTTAGACGAGCTGCTATCAAGCAAAAAAAAAAAAAAAAAAAAAAAAAGGTAGCAGGGACATGGGGACAACCACCACCACCGCCACCATTACCGTATCTTTTTGTCAAACTGTCCACATTCACAATTACTCGTACAGCGATACACCTCCCCCGTATCTTCGACAAATAATCACACCCACATATCTTTGACAGGTGCCCATCTTATGTATCGTTTAGGTGTCATAAGAGCGGCAGATGCGCGTGTGACCGTGGCTGTTGTCGCGCGAAATGACCCTCGTGTTATGCAACACAATAGAGGCCCAAACTGCAAATGACCGCTAGTCCTACAGTAATAATCTTTGCCAGCTATTGTGGTTACGGTACACACCCCACATGATTGCGTGGTACAATTAAACGGCAGCTGTTGTCCACTATTTTTAGTAAGCGCAAGGAAAGGTATTTAAGTGTAGTGCCGATAGTGTACTTTTAACCATTTGACCCTCTCGCTTTAATCTTGGAGTTTCTTCAGCTGCGCTCTTTTTTTTTTTGGTAAGCATGGAAGCTGTATGGTTTCACTACGTACTCCTGTGCGCCATCTGCGAGAATCTACGTCGCAAAGTATTTAAGAATCCTGGTCGCAATTCTGGTTGCGTCGATTCTCTACAACAAATGTGTTGTAATAGTCTCGTGTTTGGCGCTGCTCGAGATGTACCTGTGTTTTCAACCCCAGCAACTATAGCCAGTGACATTGATGCCCAACGACAATACTTCGCAATGTGTGAAAAAGCAGAAGAGATCGAACAATTTTTGGTGGACAATCTGTTTGAACCACATGTGTCGGAACCGGTAAAAACGGCTATGGACATACTTCTAAAGCATGGACAATTTGAAATAGAAGATATTCCGGATCACGTACCTGTTGATCTGACTATTTTGACTGGCAGACAAAAAAAACATTTGAAATTTTTGTTGTATTATCAGGAAAGAGTATACAGGAGCTTGAGGCGTGACTTCTTCAGGGCTATACAAATGGGGGATTTGTGTTGATTTGGGTTACGGTACTGCACCTAAATCTACATGCCGCTTTGGATAATAAAATGGTCTTCGTGTGACCGTGACTGTTGTCGCGCGAAATGACCCTCGTGTTATGCAAAATAATAGAGGCTGAAACTGCAAATGACCGCTAGTCGTACAGTAATAACCTTTTATCTTTGACAGCTATGATGGTTACGGTGCACACCCCCTCATGATTGCGTGGTACAATTAAACGACAGCTGTTGTCCACTATTTTTAGTAAGCGCAAGGAAAGGTATATAAGCGCAGTGCCGATAGTGTACTTTTAACCATTTGGCCCTCTCGCTTCTCTTCAGCAGCAGCACGCATTTCAGTCTCTCTCGACCACCCTTTGACGATGGCTTCATCTTCTGCTTCGCTTCAGTCGTCTGTTTCCCACGTGGAATACGAGGGAAGGAAATTATTTCATATCGGTGACCAATTTATGGTTTCCGTGCAGACATTCAAAGGAAGGACGTATATAAATGTCCGTAAATTCAACTACAACGTTAAAAAGGACACTATTTACCCCACCAAGGAGGGATTTTCGCTGAGTTCTATGGATCAGCTGGAGGCGTTTTTGACGCTGTCGTCGCAAAACATTGAGCGACTGAGCAGATTAAAAAATACTCTTAAAGAAGAGTTTGACAAGGTCGCTGGGAGTGACGACGTCGGCGATGGGGAGGTGGAGGAGGACGACAAAAAGGAAAAACTAATCGCTTCAAAAAAGAGGCGATTTTTCTCGGACTGATATGTTTGTTTGTTTGTTTGTTTTGTTTTTTTGGTTACTGTCTGTATTTTTCCTTGTATTGTAGTTGAGTCTTTAGTTGTCTGCTTGTTAGTATTCAGCACATTTTAGATGTAAAGTATTTAACCACTACATGTACCTTTTTTTTTTGGTTACTGTCCATATTTCTTTTTGTATTGTACCTACATGTGTAGTAGTCTGCTTTTAGTAGTCAGCGCATTTTATATCTGGTTTCTTTTTTTGTCCAAAAAAAAAATTCAAAAAAAAAAGAAAAAAAATTATAAAAAAAATCAAAAAAAAAAAAAAAAAAAAAGAGGGGATCGAATTAGCTTCACCTCCACGTGGTGATCCCTGGACAAGGCTTATTGTCAAGTATGACGACGATTTATAGCTCGTTGTTATACTTCTCTCAGCCTTGACGAAGAAAGCTAAAATTAAAGGAAAAAAAATAAATAAGAACCCACACACACACATTTTCCCTTCCCTTTTTCCTAACTCTTCACTTCTCAATACGTTTCTTTAAGAGAGAAAAGAAAATACATATAAAACTATTCGCAACACAGACAAGCTTTCATTTACCTTTCAAGTATTCGACCCAGCAACATTATGGACACGCATCATAAAGGCATCATACAAAAATCGTGGCGTTTACTGGTGGCACATATACGCGACCCGGCTACATTGGTAGATGATTTGGTGCAACGACGGGTTTTAACACGCTCAATGGCGAGTCGTATCCTGCAAAGTACGACTGTTAAAGAAGACCAAACCAGAACCTTGTTAGATATACTGATGAGACGAGGGTTAAACGCCTTTCATCATTTTCAAGAAAGTTTACTTGCTGCGGGAGAAACGCAGGCTTTAGACGGGATGTTATCAGTCATGGCTGCTGAAACTAGGAGCACAGACAGAACACCACCGCCACCGCCAACACTACCACCACCTGCGTACGACGACCTGTTTCCAAAATGTGTAAATTTTGGAACAAGCTGTGACGCGTATCTTTTAACGCCTACTCATAAACCGTACTGCACCCGGTGTTTTGAACGCATAGCCCAGAGACAAAGTCGCGATACGTATGAACACGGACGCTTAGAAACAAGTGTATTTCGCCATTTGTTTAAGAAAAAGAAAAAATAAGATCTGTGTTGTGTCATGTTTATGTGCAGGTGGGTCGCAAGTCAGAAATTGTTTATTTTAATGACCTGTTTAAAGTACCCTGAGCCAATCTATTTCATTACGGAAACCGCGTGTACTTTTTCATTTAAATAAAACGTCATATAATACAATGGTCGTCTCGTTATTGTATTTGCATGTAAATGCGCGTTGTATCGGTGTTTGGCCATCGTGCCTTTGTCGTGTTGTGTATGTGGCGGAGCATATTCATACAATTCGTTAGCTTGGTCAATTACATTCATACTATCAGTCGCCTTAGATATCACAGGTATGACATGTCCTACAGTAATATTCTTTTATCTTTGACAGCTATCATGGTTACGACATGCACCCCTCCGGCCCGCATGGTACAAGAGCTATCATACGCAGTAATATTACACATACCGGGCTGATTGGTACTTACGCATACGATAGGGAGTCACTACGCACGCTATCTGGTAGATCATTGGGCGGTGTCTATTAGCCACGCCCACACCACGACTGTTGGCGTTAGCAGTTACAGATAACAGCTGTAGTTTTACCGACTGACCACAACCACGCATCATATATATCCGAGGCGCCTTGCTTTTCGAGTAGTCGGGTTGATCGCTTGACTGGCTTCTGTACCTTACACTACCCTGGTACTACACTTGTGTGAACACTTGTTTCTAACAGTCCTGTGTTGATCATGGCGACAACAAAAACAGACATGGCGACATCCAAACAGGTAAGGTTTTCTCTTATATATATATATATGTTAAAATAAAAAACCAGCAGTACTTCTTCGGAAGTAAAACTATACGAAGCAACATTCTGTTTTTGTCCGCCAGAATCATACGTGCTCCGAATGTGGAAAATTGTTTTCCCAGCGGAAAAACCTGACACGCCATGTCGATGGGGTGCATCGTAACATACGACCCTTCAACTGTGAGCAGTGCGGCCAAACCTTTAAGCGCAAGCAACACCTGGCTCACCATGTAAAAATGCATCAGCGCCACGTCGATGCCCAGGCTGATTGCAGTCACAAGCGAAAAGCTTCATCCACCTCCCACGTTCCCTTGAAAAAAAGACTCAGTACAGCTGAAAGAGAAAAACGGCTCTTAGATGATTTACCCGCGAAAAAGAAAGAAGTCTATGAAAAACATTTCGAGTCGATACGAACGCACGAGCGGCTCGGTAAAACCCAGTCGGTATACACCTATTTTTGGGATCCCAGGTCGGATTTGCCAAACTGGGAAAAAGAAAATCTGATGGAAATGTTTAATCATCAAAAGAAACGTTTCAAAATTAATTTTTCTCATTCTTTTCTTTTGGCGCATAAAGAGACAGGAGATCTCTCTTTCTTTCACGCGTCTACCAACAACCACAGTGCTTTAGAGCGACCCCGTTTGATCCAATCCAAACAAGATTTTCTGTCTTTTTTAGACGACATTCAGGACCACGATATTTTAAGTCAAGTTCAGAAAGAACGACCTGATTCCAAATATTCTGTCAACGCTATCATGTCAACTTCCTTCTACATCAACCCTCTCCCTGACTTTCCCATCGGGTGAGTCCTCACGACTCAGGAAAGTGGAGGCGGAACCAACATGGGTTTCAAAACCGATGGAAAACCGATCTTCACTTACACACAAAAACGCAAATCTCTTTCGTTCTTCTACATCAAACGGGTGGTTGCCTCTGATGGCATTTCAACGTTCCCCACTTCCGTTTAGCTTATTGTGATAAAAAAAAGTCGTTTTTCTTCTTTTGTGTACTGAAAAAAAAAATTTTTTTTGGCCAGTTGAAATAGCCCACCTCCTCGCGGTACTGGCTGGATGGTTCTTCGTTTCATGCCACAAAGTCATGATCCTAAGAGTCAACTAACGGGCATTTTCTTCTTCTTTAAAACACAGTGCTTAATAAAATGTGTTTCTATGTTTGCAGAAGAACCGGGTTGCTCCATCCACGTGTGTAATGTGTGTGTGGTTGACCAGTGTTGATACCTGGCAATCTGCAGGCTTGCAAACGTGAAAAAAAAAGTGCTTCCTCGTTCCTGTTAATACATGCTGGAATAAGGTAGAAAGACACCAACTGTTGTCGGTTTGGCTTATCTCTGACAATGTTGTAGCCATGGTCTAAATGGAGAAGCGCTGACCGCCGTCACTTCCGGAGCTCCCTGTTTCCCCATTTATCTTGTATTACTTCACTGCTCCCAGCTCCCTACCTCAATTGGAAGGGGCTGACAGCTGTCACTTCATGATCTCCCTGTATTACCTCATTGGAGGCTATGGCCGTGATCTCGGGTTAAGGTCAAATGGCTCCCGGTCTCCCTACCTAAATAGGGAGGCGCTGACAGCTGCTACTTTATGATCTCCCTGTATTACCTCACTGGAGGCTATGGCCGTGATCTCGGGTTAAGGTCAAATGGCTCCCGGTCTCCCTACCTAAATAGGGAGGCGATGACAGCTGCTACTTTATGATCTCCCTGTATTACCTGACTGGAGGCTATGGCCGTGATCTCAGGTTAAGGTCAAATGGCTCCCGGTCTCCCTACCTAAATAGGGAGGCGATGACAGCTGCTACTTTATGATCTCCCTGTATTACCTCACTGGAGGCTATGGCCGTGATCTCGGGTTAAGGTCAAATGGCTCCCGGTCTCCCTACCTAAATAGGGAGGCGCTGACAGCTGTCACTTCATGATCAGGTTATAAGGTGAAGCCCTGATTTTATAGGGTCGTTTCCTAAAGTTTACGTCATAAGGTTAAGGGCATGACCTGAAGTTATAAGGCTGTGACCTGAGGACGTGACCTCAGGTTAGGGCTATGACCTGAGGCTAAGGACGTGACCTCAGGTTAAGGACGTGACCTCAGGGCCTTGACCTGAGGCTAAGGACGTGACCTCAGGTTAAGGTCAAACGGCTCCCGGCTCCCTAAGGGTTGAGGGGTCGCAACTTATACTACTTGCGTTTACATCATTCGCCAGTGCAAATTTTCAGTAAGGCAACTATGAGTGTTTTACGTCCGAAAATACTAAGGAAACAGAGCGAAAGTGTGAGTTATGACTTTCATAATCCACTCTACCAGTTCACAAAAGCACACTCCAGTTACGTCATGAGCCAAAGACGCGCAGAAAGTGCGTCATTTCAGACATCTGGAACTTATACGTCACAATCGTTATTTTGTTCACTTTTGGGGGTGAAATTGTATTTTGCTTGGATCACGTAAAAATGATCGCACAGAACAATATCTGCGAAGTATTTGTGAATGCACTTTTCAATGCCAGTACATGAACACGTGCTTTGAATGATATACTTCTTAACATCAAGCACTTTCAACTGCTCTAAGAATCATTTTCTCACAAGTCAGATCCAGAATTTTGAGGGGGTACATACGTCACTAGTCACCCTCCAACAGAGAAAATAAAATGCAGGAAATGGATGCTACTAGAGGTAAGAAACAGCTTTCATGATTAGTTCGAGTGTTTACCACGAAAGAAACCACTCAATCTTTCTATTTTTGCCTTACCAACTCGTCGAATGCTCGGTAGCTACGGTAAAAAAATGAAACATCTCGTGGTTTCTTTCGTGATAAACAACTCGAGCTAATCACGGAAGCTCTATTTGTAGAACAGACACTTCACCATGAAAGTGGAAAAGTTAACCCGACCTATAATGTTGTTTCCATTACTACGTTTTTCCGTTCCCATGGAAAAAAGCTTTAATAAACGTCTAATGATCCAAAAAGATCTACTGTATCGCCACAATTATCATGCAAGTCACGGTTTCACAGTGTAATAGTTTTTATGTAACTGTAAGTGATATCGGGATTTGTTTGTTTGTTAGGGGCTTTTTTATATTTATCTCCATTAATTGTATTTTAGATTGTTTTGAGTGCCTGAGGATGATGTGATATTTCCTGTAATTATTCTTCATAAAGACTTCTAGCGGTAAAATGCCCGCAATTGAAAGTGCGTGTCTAAGCGGTAACTATTATTCAGAGTCACTCACGAGGTTTGTGGGCCTTGGCCCTGCGCGCTTGAGAGGGGGAAATTGATGCTGGCGTGTACTGGGCGTGAGTTTATTGTCAGTTTGTTCGTGTGCTGTTATCACACTTGCCATGGCTGAAACTCCGTTTGTGCTGTTACTTTTCATCTGCCTTGTGGGAACTGACTTCAGTAAGTTGATGCGCATGTTTTTCGTTTTATTTACCTTAGAAGTTTGAAATCTTATTTGTCTTGCAGATACAATGTTTTGAAATAATTATGCTGATTAAAATAAAGTGACAAATTTAACAAATGAGGAGCTTAAAAAAATACCTAAATTTCCTTCTTTTAGATTGTTTTTAGTTACCTCTCCCAAGAACAGTTTAGGACTCTGCCCGGCGCCCCCCCCCCCCCCCCCCCCCCGGGAAAAATATTAAAAGTAAATAAATAAAATGGAATTTTCGGGCTGCGTTCTGAACTGGAAAAGACCCTAATGCGTGCTTAACTTTCTGTTTTGTGATTCGACACCAAAGGAACAAACAAACAAACTATCTTTAATCTCTATGGGATCTGGGAGATGTTATGCCTGTACAGTGGACTTCACTTATAAGGACATCCGATATAAGAACCATCGCTTATAGGGACACCCCAAAGCAGGTCCCTGCCAAAGTTGTTCTTTGTGATCACTTATTAAAACTCGCATAGAAGAACCCTCTGATATAGGGTTCATCGCTTATATGGACAGCACTTGCTAGGTCCCCACATCAAACTTTCCTCGGATATAAGAACCGCAAGTAGGAATGATCATTTCTAGGAAGTCTGCGATTATTCTATTTTTGGAACCCTCGCTTGTAAAGACACCATCTTGTTCCCAACACGACCTCCCCTCGGATATAAGAACCGAAAGTAGAAGTTATGCTAGGCTCATTTTCGTTTCGTTTCATTTCCCGGAATTTCCAAGAAACATTTCTTCACGGAATTCTGCCTCTGAACTTCACTTACACTAACAACCCGACAGAGAGACAGATGGATAGTGGCAGTGAGTTTGTGGAGTGGGGAGGGGAAGAGCGGGGAGGGGAAGGGGTCGTTAAAAACCGCTATTTTCCCCTGCGAACGCCGTAGACTGGGAACACATTTGAATGTCTGGCCATCTTGTTTTTGGCTCCCTTGTGTAACAATGGGAGTCTGTCTCTGTGTGTGTGTGTGTGTGTGTGTCTGTCTGTCTGTCTGTCTGTCTGTGTGTCCGCAGTAAACCTTAACATTGGCATTTTCTAAGAATCTACAAACAGCAGAGTCACCAAACTTGGCATGCCGATAGACAGCCATAAGACCTTTCAAAATAGATCATTTTGAATGACCTTGACTCAAGGTCAAGGTCACTAAAGCTGTCTGTTTGAAAATTTTACATTGGCATTTTCTTGGAATCTACAAATACCAAAGGTTTTCAACTTTGCATGATGTTAGACATTGATAAGAACTTTACAGATATACATGTATTTAATGGCCTTGTATGAAGGTCAAGGCCAGACAAGCTATTTTCCGCATTTCCGTAGAAAACCTTAACATTGGCATTTTCTCAGAATCTACAAACAACACAGGCACCAAACTTGGCATGCTGATAGACAACCATAAGACCTTTCAAAATATTTAATTTTGAATGACCTTGACGGAAGGTCAAGGTCACTAAAGCTGTTTGTTTGACAATTTTGCATTGGCATTTTCTTGGAATCTACAAAAACGGGAGGCTTTAAACTTTGCATGATGATAGACATTGATAAGAACTTTACAGATGTACATGTATTCAATGGCCTTGTGTCAAGGTCAAGGCTATACAAGCTATTTACCGCATTTCCACAGTAAACCTTAACATGGGCATTTTCTCAGAATCTACGAAAAGCAGAGGCACCAAATTTGGCATGCCTATAGACAGCCGTAAGACCTTTAAAATTATATCATGTTGAATGACCTTGACTAAAGGTCAAGGTCACTAAAGCTGTCTGTTTTAAAATTTTGCATTGGCATTTTCTCAGAATCTACATAAACCAGAGGTTTTAAACTTTACATGGTGATAGACATTGATAAGAACTTTACAGATATACATGTATTCAATAGCCTTGTGTCAAGGTCAAGGCCGTACAAGCTATTTCTGTGAAACCGTAACATTGGCATTTTCTCAGAAACAACAAACAGCAGAGGCGCCAAACTTGGCATGCTAATAGACATTGATAAGACCAATATATCCATACCACTTTAAATGACCTTGGGTCAAGGTCAGTAAAGCTGTCTGTTGTGAATTTCAATACTACTGTTTTTGGAGAAACTACAAATACTAGAGGCATTCAACTTGGTGTAATGATAGACATATTTGAATGACCTTGACCCAAGGTCAAGGCCATATAGTCAGTTTTGGGGAAAAAGTGTAACATTGCCAGGAACTAAGAACACCAGAGACACCTTACTTGGCTTGATGATAGATAGTGATAAGAAATTTACAAACATACTCTTTTGAATGACCTTGACCCCTGTCACAAGGGAGCCGTGGAGGCTTTTGCCTCTCTATAGTTTGTTGTTGTTGAAAACTTGGCCAATAAATTTCCTTGTATCCTTGTATTCTTTAAAGTCATTTTGTCAAAATGTGATCGTAACTCTCTCTCTCTCTCTCTCTCTCTCTCTCTGTCTCTCTCTCATTTTCATTAAGACAGCTATTGTTACATAACTTCTAGAGTTATTTGCATTAAATGTATGTTTCGCGTACGCAAAAGAAGTAAACTATATTGCA